>JAOTQR010031291.1:0-16149 GCA_025774065.1 Solanum ossicruentum | reverse complement strand
TTAAAAGATTTTTCTGTTAGATCTTTTAAAATACTTTATTGGTTTCCTAATTATCCGTAAAATTAGGTGGCGACTCTATTTTCATTTCGAATTTCGAGAATTAATTTTTCTCAAATTAATTGAGTTTAAATTGATTTTCGATTTTCGAACAATTTTCAAATTTTCTTTTAAAGTCAGTCATTTTTCGGTATAACAACCATTGAACATATAAAGAAACACACTTACAGATTGGATTAATATCTGCACCTCTTTCAGTAGAAACTCTAAACCCTGGTTTTAGACTTTTTGTTAATCATCCCAAAAAATAATTGAACCGCTAGATAACCCATTTCAATAATCAAAGGAATTGATTAAGAGCAACGCCCTAGACCTTTTTTGTCTTCCCTTATAGCTGCGAACTGCTGCTAAAACAACTGATCAGAACAGGAGAAACAATGAAGACATTAAAGATAGCATTTTAGCTAACAGGAAAGATCGAGACCTTTGAAATTGGATCTGAAGAAACTATACATTTGAGTTGAAATACTTCTCGAATGGATCAGATTGAACCACCAATTGCTCTTCCAGTGCTTTCTCTTCCTCGTCCACCATTTCGCCGGATTAGCCACCACCAAGCCATTTGATTATCAGTAAAAATTAGGGATATAGAAAATGATTAACCTTTCCTGTAATCTTTTAAATAAGAAATGTTTCTAGTAACATCTTTCACTTAAATTTGCTTTGTTGCAACAATATCACAAATTTATTTTTCCTAAATAGTAATCCTTATTTTACTACTTCATACCATAGTAGACATCGCCCCTGACGTACAAGTCTCCTCCTTTTTTTTTTTTCTATTCCTTCTTTTCTTCTCAACACTGTAGCTTATATAAGTTTCTGAAAAAATTACTGTGCCTTCGTAATTTGGACATTTTCTAAATAAATGTATCTTTTGTAGGTTAGCTCTTTAATCCTCTAGTAATGCTTCAATAGTTCAATTAATACTGGAACGAAAAGCAGTGAACTCTTATAGTTTATTAACATGCTAATATTACATATTGCGTTTTTGAAGGATTCTGCAAGTCAATGTTACCGGGAGAATGTGTCTTTAAGCAAACTACACTAATCATTGGATAGATCAAATAACCTTACTCCTATTGTTAATAAAGGTATTGTGTTTATTATATATTTGAACCTTTTTCTAAATGAATAGGTATTGTGATCTACACCATTGAAATCCAAGGACATTTATGTAATATATGAAACTTATAATCAACTAACATAATATGAATTATTAGAAAAGATGTTATTAGCTCTTATATATTCTCTTTGTTTTGTCAAATTTTTTGACCCAAAAATATCAGTTCTCTTAATCTTCATATGTACCTTACTATCATATATATGCACTCTTTTTAAATTTTAGTTGATACTTTGAACTAACTATTTTTCATCAGATAATTTCACTAGAATTCGGAATGGTCATGGCAAGACTAGAGAAAACGGTCTTGAAAAAATGATGAAGGTTATAGGAAGCAAGATGAAAATAGAGATCCCAGTAGGTGAAGGACAACTAAACCAGTTCAATTAGCAAAACTATCCAATGAGTTTGGGATAATTGCTTGAAATATTCTTCCACTTCCAAACAAGTGGAAGGAACTCACAAGAGAGGACAAGGATGCAACAATAATTAGATGCCACGTAAGGATTCTATACTCTTGTAAATTTATTACATGGTAGTGATTTAATTGACTCTTCTTTTGGTATTGCTATTATTCATCCATCTTTTTTTTGGTGAACTCCTTGATGATATTTATCTCTATAGATTATCTAGTCTAAGTTTATTAATAGTCTCTTTTGCTTTATTAGCTATTTAGTAACTAATGACAAGAATTTTATCATCAATAACCAACAACTAGCAAACAAACAGCTAGTAGATACACTACTAGAGGTATACATTCATCTCATCAACAACGTATAGAGCTATAAATACATTAGTGGATCAGTGTGATAGTATTTCATGTTTTGTAGAAATTATTTCTTTCCAGAGAGAACCATTTTCATTTTTCAACCTCTGTAGCCATTTCATTAGCAGGTTTCTATTAAGTCCTATCGGGATTCTAATTCCTAAGACTTTAAGGTATTTGGGAAGGATGATCTTGAGCTATCTCACAAGAAGAAATTTGTGAGTTTTGCTATTTCCTTTTCACAAAAAGTCTCTTCCTAACTTATCAATTCGTGATATTACCTCACTGAGAATAGGAAAGAGTAACATCAGGTACATAATTAGGTTGTCAAGAACTCTATTTATGAGAGAATAATTTTTCTTGAATTGAAATCTATGCTTTTCTAAGGGAACTTGAGTATATTAGCAAATATGATTATCATTATTTTGAAATGAAAGGAGTTTTGATGGATTTGTGTATTTCTTCAAAATTTACTTGTTTTTAGAAAAGCTTTGAGGTAAATCTGGATGAGCATTACGTGAAAGATAGCTGTGAGGATATTCTGAAAAATAGAACTCGACAGTAGCACTACAAGTTAAAGCAACTATTTGAAAGTGCACGCTCTGAGGAAGAAGCTCGTAAAACATGAAGTGCGAGAGCTGATCCCAGAAAATTGGAATAGGATTTGTGACAAACAGATCAATCCAGAGCATAAGATAATTTATGTTCACATTATTCTTGTTGCTATTACAATAATGATATTTATATAGTTTTTTGTAGAAATGATGCGACATTAACAAGATCTATCGATCTAAGCTTAAATTTAATCATTTCATGGGATCAAAAGCATTTGTAGCGGCTCGTGCTAAAATTGTAAGTTATACCATTTTTATTCTTTATACTAGAATTTTTTTTGGCAAATAATTGATTAATGTTATTCACCAAGTAACCTTCTAGTGCAAACAAAACAAAAGAGGACTGAGCTTCAACAGTCTCAGACCACTCCTATCTACTGCTTTCCCTATACATAAGCTATTTTCTAAGTAGGATAACAATTCAAACTAGCTAATTTTTCATTCAGTCTATTGTACATATTCCCTCGATGCTCTGGTATGATAGTCTTCACAATGTCATCTTCACTTCACTGCTTCTATTTGAAAAGTCTTAGCATTTGTCTCTTGCCAGATGTGATAGAAAACACTGGACATAGTCATTCTATAAACATTAGCTGGTGTTTTTCCCTTACAGTGTAAACTAGTCCATTGCACTTCTTCCTGCTAATCTAATACGTATCTTGTCACTCCTTGCCAAACTAGCAGTCTCTTCCAAACTCCTGTTGATATTGTGCATTTAAACATCAAGTGTGCTATAGTTTTTGTCATTGCATTGTGAAGGGACACTTTGCATCTGCTATCATCTTCCCTTTATTTAAGCAACTTGTTTTTGGTAAGTTGCTTATCGTGAATAACCAATCATAGAAAAAAATATTTATTTTGGTGAACCTCTGTTGTTGAAAACTAATCTGAACATACCTTTTGGAAACACTTCTCTTAGTTGCTTGTACATTTTTTTGATAGAGAATCTTGGCATTTGCATCATTTCTGCTTCTCCACATCCTGCAACTTTCATAGTCCACTTTGTTTTAAGAATTTTTTTTACTTAACTACGAAGCATTTTTGGTGTCCATATTCCACACATTTTTGCCTTTTCCATAATAGACATGGATCCATTGGACAAAAAGCTTTTCTTTTTAAGAGCACGGATTCATAATAACTTACTGATGACTTCCTTAATATGTCTAGAATATTGAGATCGCCTGCTGAGGGCAGCACAATGTACTCCATACAATTAGAGTTTTTCTTTTTAAAAGAAATATCAGCCCCAAGTCTATAGAAAGCTTCTACACAAGGCATCAATCATCTTTGTAATATTCTTAAGTAGTAGAAATATTTGCGCCCAGAAAATCTGAACTGAGAATAGAACAATGTTGCGTGGAGAGAACTTAGTTGTCCAAGAGGTGGTCCTCCCCATCATTTTATCTACGAGAGATTTGCATTGTGCCACTGCAATCTTTTTTGTGCTTAGAGGCACTCCTAGATATCGTATAGGTAGTTCTCTTTTTGAGAATTTCAAGTCCTCCAGGATTGTGCCTTACCTTTGTAGTTGTGCTCACTCCTCCAAAGTACACCGAACTTTTGTCCAAATTTTCTCTTCATCCAGAAGCACTAGAAAATTCTTCGAAGAGTTACTTAGGAGTTGCACAGACCCAAATATTACTTCTATAGAACGACAGATCATTAGCAAATTTCAAATGGGTAAGGTTCAATTTAGCACATTTGAGGTGGTAACTAAAGTTTAGATTCTCCTGTATTGTTCTTAGCAGTCTAGTAAGGTAAAAAACCAACAGGAAGGGCAAAATAGAGTCTCCTCGTCTGAATCATTTCTTAGCTTGAAAAGACTTTAATACTATTTAATTGTTTATTTTATTCCACAAGGTGAAAATAAACTTGAAAAAGTAGAGCTTGACAGAATTGAATTCGACAAGCATACTCATTATACAGTTGAGATAGGATGATCATCTTTAGAGGTAGAGACTCACTATGTACGAAAATTAATGTTTTTTCATAACATACCCAATGCATTTGTCCAATTAATATCTTCAGAAATTGTGTCTATTCCATTAAATAGTTTTAATATTTTTCTGCAGAACAACATAATTGATTTGAAAGATCTATATACATTGGGAGAGTCTTCCATGACTATTGATGAAATTGTGGATACTGTACTTGGTTCAAAGTTGGGGTATGTAAAAGGACTTGGTTATGGTCCTGTAATAACCCCTTTTTTAATGAAGGGTTAATTGATAATTTTAATCAATAATTTTTATTAAAGAACTTAGAAAATAGGAAGCAGCGTATTATTTTTCTACTTCTGACCTGCCCTACAACAGAAGGGATGAAAACCAACTAGGGAAAATTAGAAAGAAACAAGTAGCGGTGGTTTTCAATTTTTTCATCCCGCTCGAAGACTTGAGAGATAAACACTTTAAGTTGTAATTAACTTGAGAATTTTCTAAAGCTATTAACAGAGATTAGCTTAACCTTTTGTCCCTGGTTACTGCGTAAAAGAATGAAAGAATATCTTTCTTGGTTGTAGATTTTCAATTTATGGTTAAATAAATATGGGAAGGGTTCAGATGTTTTAAGTAATAAAATTAAGAATCCTTTACTTTTAATTTATAGTCTAAGGTATTGGTTATTAAGATTTAACCCTAATCTTGAAGGCTAGGTGTATTGAGACTTAAGTTTGGCCAACATAATTGATATCGATAATGAATAATTTTTTTTTATCAATTGAGGCAAGTAGGGCTGTTTTGGTGGGTTTCTATGTGTGCAAGGTTGTGGAACTTATCATTAATAAGTTAAGTGAAACTTTAAGCTTTAGTGCTTGGTTTTCAAACATGCTTGGAAAAATATACTTTTTTTCCTCTGTCTTGTGCATGTGCGGGACAAGCATATGCTTGGCAGAGTTGGTGTTTGTAATGCTCTGGGAGGGTACCTTGGCATGACCGGCACTTGAAGAACTATTGCTAATTCCCCAAGAGAACCACCTGGCCTCATCGTCACATCAACTTAACAGCGAAAGAATAACTCAAATAGAAAGGCGTCATTAAGATAAAGGTAACTCTACTAAATCATAATTTCCAATGAATAAGTTTGGAATACAAAAAAAATATATCAACAAATCCTCTACTCAGTGTTTATGAAGTCTCTACTTAACAATCTTGATGGTGTAATGACAGGCCATGAACATCCCAAATCAAAGAAATAAAAGTACTAGATCAAATCAGAAGATAAAAGGGATCCTCCGAAAAGTAAGGAGGACTCACCAACTCCGGAGTATGCACTGATCCAGACCTCAATGATGCACCGCTGAAGTCCTCTATTATGTATATCTGCATCATAAAATGATGTAGGTCCAAATGGATATCGGTACATGGAATATACTAGTATGTAAAATAGCTCAAGGAAACAAGGTTCAGTTCACTCATCTTGACTCAACAACTTATGCTCAACTCAGTACATGCAAGTTTAAAGTAAAACATGCTTTTTAAAATTATGCGTAGTACTATAACTCAGTTTAAAAGGTCATGCTCAATCAATGTTATTTGGGAGTTTCTCTTAACAGATATCCCATCCTATCACATTTAGTTTGGTGATGCACAATGAAGGCGACGTCATTACCACGCCCGTCCCAAACTTCCCACGGCAAAAGATGATCAATTCTCTCATATATCCAGAGTAAATGTTCAACATTTGGGACAAGAGTCACCATAATGGGTTGTACGACTATCCTATGCTGGCAATGTAATTTTGTAGGTTAGAGTAGATGTTTAGTCACGCCCAGCTCAGTTCTCGATACTTTTCCCAAGACTAAAACATGCTCAACTCATCAATTAACTCAATCCTTAATACTCAGTAAATCAACGCAAATCTCAACCTCATTAGGTTATCTCATCTCAGCTTGTATTAGTTATTTATCAACTCAGTCAATTAATGCAAATAATCAAACTCGACTCACACTCAAACGGTTATTCAGACTTACTCAATTTGACTCATCATGTAATGCAAGTAAGTTTCATGATAGTATAAGTGACTATTAGGGAATGATAGTATAAGTGACTAGGTTAATATACTTTTCACGCTTGACAATGATCAAATTACTCACCTTATACAATCAACATCAAACTCATACCTCAACTCAATCCATGCATAGAATTTCATAGAGTTATGCAATTTAGGGTTAATGGTATCAAGTATAAACTTTACCTTAACATCATATAAGAAATTATGCAATGCATCAAGTACTTCATACATTATCAGGAGAATTTATAATAAATGCAAGAATTTTGGTATTAGGATAATAGAATTTCCTAAATCTCAACTCTTTTTTCAACTCTTAACTCAACAGATGAAGGGTCCATGTGAAAGAATGTAGTTCCACACTTTAGTAAGCCTCACATACCTGGGGATAGAAGAAACAATCAAACTCCAGTAGATCCTCATGCTTGAATTAGGAACTCTTCTCTTCTCCCTCCTCTAGTGTTTTTAAGAAACCCTTGAGCGTGAACAATGGTAAATAATACATCTAGGGTTTTGTTTTAAGACTCTACTAAAGCCTAAAATGACTAAGGATTTAATTAAAAAGGGATCGGAATGGACAAAAATACTCCTTTTAGAAATTGTCGTCTGAGTCTACGAGACTCCGTCTACGGGCCCTAGACCATTTTACGACCTGTAGAATGACCTCTTGTAAACTAGGAGTCTTGAAATTTGAGTTATTGGAATTTGTTAGGAAACCCCTCTCTACGAGCCGTAACACATTCTACGAGTCATTTGTTAATTCGTATTAAAGATACTGAAAAGTTGATATTTGGACCATAAATCTATGAAACTAATCTATGAGCCATGCAGTACTTTACAGGTCATATACCATCTCGTATAAAGGCCTCAGATGTAGGAAATTTCGCTAAGTCTCTGGGGTTTTACAAAACCCATTCTATAAGTCGTAGACTTGTCTACGGGTTATAAATGGCCCTCGTGAATCCTTCTTCTGCAGTTTTTCTTAGTCTTTTCTCAACATCCTTTCTGTATCTATTCTAAATTAGGTAGAAGAAATTAGGGGATTTTACATTATATACCAATTGGGATCATTCGTCCCCGAATGATAAGAAATCTAGGGATTTTGGTCAAGGCACGAATCACCCTATGGACTCCAACAATCAACCAACTCTCATCTCACCCATGCAATCAATTAATCAAGAAATTCAGCAAGTAAAACAATCAAATAGTTAATACATCACATCAATCCTGACTCAGGCCCTAGAGCTCTATCATCCATCATACTGAGAATGAAATGAGAACTAAAGGAATGGGAATTCGAAAGTTTAGAGAGAAATAGTTACCATCAACTCTCTCATCATCAGCAAGTAGGTATAAATGAGGGTATTTGGCCTTCATATCCTCCTCTGCCTCTCAAGTAGCTTCTACTACAAATTGGTTCCTCTATAATACTTTGACAGATGCAATCTCTTTGGTTCTTAACTTGAAAACCTAACGATAAAGGATTTGGACAGGAATCTCCTCATAACTCAGATTGTCTTCCACTCCAATACTATCGACAAGCACTACCAATTGTGGATCTCCCAAACACTTCTTGAGCATAGAAATGTGGAAGACTGGGTAACTGACTGCTAACTCTGATGGTAACTCTAACTCATACACCATATTGCCCACTTTCTTGATGATTTGATAAGATCCAATGTACCATGGACTTAACTTTCCTTTCTTTCTGAACCTTATTACATCTTTTATGGACAACACTTTCAAATATATCCAACCATTAACCTCAAACTCAGTCTTTTCTTCTAACATTTGTGTAGGATTTATATTGACTCTGTGCAGTTTTCAACCTTTCTTGAATGATCTTAACCTTCTCCATAGCTTGGTGAACCAAGTATGTTCCAATCAACTCTACTTTACCTACTTCAAACAATCCAATCGGTGACCTATACCTCTTCCCATAGAGTGCCTCATATGGGGTCATCTGAATGCTCAAATGGAAGTTGTTATTTTAAGCAAACCTTACCAAAGGAAAGTGATCATCCCAATTACTGTTAAAGTCAATGACGCAGGCTCTCAACATTTCTTCCAACATCTAAATTATACACTCTGCTTGGCCATCCGTCTGTGGGTGAAAATTAGTGCTAAGGTGCCCCTTCGTACCCTGCCCTTTTGAAAAGACCTCGAAAACTTGGCAGTGAATTAAGCTCCTCTATCTGAGATGATAGATAAAAAGACTCCATGCAATCTAAAAATTTCCTTTATGGATAGTTGGGCATAATCCTCTACGGTGTCAGTTGTCTTGGCTGCCAAGAAGTGTGAAGATTTTGTCATCCGATCAACTATTACCCAAATTGAATCATGCTATTTGTCGGACCTCGGTAAGCCTGTGACAAAGACCATGTTAATCATCTCCCATTTCCACTCCGGAATATCAAAATTTTGAGCTACTCTGCATGGCCTTTGGTGCTCAACTTTAACATGTTGGCAATTCGGGCACTTGGAAACGAACTCTACAATGTCTTTCTTCATTCCACTCTACCAGTAGACTTCCCTCAAGTCATGGTACATCTTGGTAGACCCTGGGTGGATGGAATATCTGGAACTATAGGCCTCTGCCATGATCCTTCCTCAAACATCATCAATATCTGGAACACACAGTCTGCCTTGATACCTCAATACACCATCACCCCCTTTGGCGAAAGACATCACCTTCTACTTATGCACATGCTTCTTCAACTGTAATAAGATAGGATCAAGTTCTTCTATCTCCTTCACCTATACTACAAGAGATAATGCAGACCTATTATGTACAAGAACTCCTTCACCTGATCCATCTAATTGAACTCACAATTGTGCCAGACTATGAACTTCTTTGGCTAACTCTCTCTTCTCGTCCTCCACATGGGCGGTGCTTCCCATAGAAAACCTACTAAGAGCATCACCAACCACATTAGCTTTACCTGGATGGTATAGGATGCTCATGTCATAGTCTTTGAGCAACTCAAGCCATCTCATATGCCTCAAGTTGAGCTCTTTCTGGGTGAAGATGTATTATAGGCTCTTCTGGTCTATGAATACCTCAACATGTGCTCCATATAAATAGTGGCACCATAGTTTGAGAGCAAACACCACTGCTGCCAACTCTAAGTCATGAGTAGGATAGGTCTTCTCAGGAACCTTAAGCTGTCTAGAAGCATGGGCAACAACCTTGCCCTTCTGCATCAACACACATCCTAGTCCCACTCCTGAAGCATCGCAGTAGATGACAAATCCATTCGTCCCATCAGGTAAGGTCAATACAGATGTGATAGTTAATCTTGTCTTCAGCTCTTAGAAACTTCACTCACACTCATCAGACCATTGAAACATGACCTTTTTCTGATTCAGTTCAGTCAACGGTGCGTATAGGGAAGAAAATCCATCAAAAAACCTATGGTAATAGCAAACCAATCCCAGAAAACTCCTTATCTCTGTTGGTGAGGTTGGTCTTGGCCAATTCTTTACCACCTCGATCTTCTGAGTATCCACTACAATTCTGTAACACCCCACACATTACATGAACTAGTCCTATGCACATGAGGCATGATATGACTTGGTCAAATTAGCGTCTATTTTTAAAAGTGCTTGAATCTCAAATTAGAGGGTGACAGGTATGCCTAACGCTAAGAGGTCGAGTGTAAATAAATTTTAAATAAAATTGAGGAGATCATGACCATAAAAAAAGTGAGAGAATTAAGGTGCTTGCAGGACTTAGGAAGCTAGTAGGTGATTCACCTACTTTCTTAGCTTAAACTTGCTAGCTAGACGAAGACGAGGCCCGACGTTTAATTAGCAACACAGGATATTTCCTCATCCTTTTCAGTTATAATTTGTATTGTCTAACAACCTTTGTTATGTATATGTCATGTACATCTTATTTCAAATACTTAATAGTCTTACAACAACCCATAAGACACAACACATTACGATTCTTCACAACATACAAACAAGCGATACAACGTTACATCCTTTCCCCACACTTCGACATCAATAATCTCGAATCTATATTAACTTTACCTAAATTATTTTCAACATTTTTACCACATAAAATCAGTATTAAAATAGTCCACAAATAGTTCCAAAGAAGGTTAAGGTCGTGGAACAACATATTACAATTTTCAGCTTCCAAGATTCTTTTAAGAGTAAAATTACGACGTCGTAAAATAACTCATCTTTATGGACTGTCAAAGTGATGCAGCGGCTTAATTACATTACTAACAACCTATACCTTGTTAAAACATAAGTCTTACTTCATAATGCAGCCAACCAATTAAGAGAAAACCTCTTGAACAACAAAAAACGTTCACAACAATACTTAGGACGCATGCTGTCCAAAATTTCCAGCATAACGTAATAGTATATACTTCTTATTTTTCATGAAGAAACCATACTAAATACATAACTATAATTTCTAACCTTTAACTTAAAGGTTCATATCTTCCTTCAAGAGCCTTAGAGGATTGTATTTTCAGCTTGGTAAAGTGAAATAGATAGAAAACAAAAGTGTTTTGGAAAGCTAAAATATTGTCCAAATGCAATGCCTTTAGGGGCTGCATTTGATCCAATTTTAGAGAATTTCTTGGCCAGACTTTTTTTAAAATTTTTACCATATATATCCACCTATCAATACACTTATGATATAGCAGCTGGTCTGCTTGGTAAAGTGGAATAAAGAGTAGATAAGTGTCTTTTGGAAAAAAACTGCACACGTCTTTGAAAAACTGAAAACTTGTTTGAATTGGCAATGACTAGAGGGATGCTCTTATGCTATTTTTAAAGACTTATTTGAACAAATTCCTCTTGAAATTTTTCCCACACATGTACAACTATTAATACACTTGTTATTCAACAGCTTGTCCCTCTTAATTGGGCTTAAATGGGTAACACATTTGATGGACCTTGGCTGCCCATTTTCCAGCTTTCTTCTTACTTTTGTTTGGGCCTAATTTAGCAAATATATTGTGATATCTTTGAGCCCCTTTTAATATCCTCCTTGGACTGAACATATAGTCCATTTATAATGCTAAAACTTGGGATAAGATTACACCCTCAATACAAACTTTATTCATAATCGAACTTGGACAAATTTGACGTCGGGCCTCGTCTCCGTTTAGTTAGCAAATTTAAGCTAAGCAAGTAGGTGACTTTTCCTACTAAATTATTAAGCCATATAAGCATCTCAATTATTTTGCTTTGTTTTGGGTAGTGACCTCCTTAAATTAACACAACACATATATTCATTCATCCCGCTTAATCGTTAAAAACACATATCGCCATTAACACGAGAGTCAAATACTTGTTTAACAATTGGCGCTAATTTAACCACATAATATCATGTTTCACTAAATAGCATTAGTACATGAAAAATGTGGGGTGTTACATCCTCCCCCTTTAAGAACATTTGTCCTCGAATGTTGGCACAATTGGATAGCTTAACCATGTATAAACCTTTATTTAAACAAACTTTTGACAACATAATAAATGTTCAATCATACGTACCTATTAGTGTTCCAATTCTGTGTGTTGGACTTCCTCTCTAGTTTCAAATAAGTAAGGGTATTTTGATCTCATTGCGTCCTCAGCCTCCCATGTTATTTCTTCTGCTTGCTGATTTTTCCAAAGTACCTTTACTGAAGCTATTTCTTTATTTCTCAGCTTCTTTACTTGACGATCTAGAATAGCAATAGGTAACTCTTCATAGGTGAGATCTTCTATAACCTGCACATCCTCCATAGGAGTGATACGGGATGGGTCACCTATGCATATTTGAAGCAGTGAGACATGGAAAACTGGATGAACCATTGAAAGCTCTTGGGGTAGCTCTAGTTCATATGCAACCTGCCCGATCTTTTTAATAATTTTATATAGCCCTATGTAATGTGGGCTCAGTTTTCCTTTCTTACCAAATCTCATAACCCCTTTCATTGGAGACACATTTAAAAATACCCAGTCTCCTACTGAAAATTCCAGTCTTCTTCTCCTAGCATCCGCATATGATTTGTGATGACTTTGGGCTATTTCTAGCCGCTACTATATTATCTTAACTTTTTCATAGCTTGTTGTACTAGATCTGGTCCACGCAAGGTGATTTCACCCACTTCAAACCATCCAATTGGAGACCTACATTTCCTTCCATACAAAGCTTCATAAGGTGCCATCTTGATGCTTGAGTGGTAGCTGTTATTATAGGAAAATTCAATAAGTGTCAAGTGGTCCACCCAACTACCTTTAAAATCCAATGCACAAGCTCGCAACATATCTTCAAGTGTCTAAATGGTGAGCTCTGCTTGACCATCTGTTTGAGGGTGGAAAGTTATACTTAAATTCACTTGTGTCCGAAACTCCTTTGGAAGGACTTCCAAAACTTTGCAGTGAATTGAGCCCCTCGATCAGAGATAATGGAGATTGGGACTCCATGTACCGTAACTATCTCTTTGAGGTATAGCTTGACATACTCTTCAGCTGTATAATCACTCCTAACAGGTAAAAAGTGAGCTGACTTTGTGAGTCTGCCAACTATTACCCATATAGAGTCAAACTTCTGAAATGAGTGAGGTAAACCGGTAACAAAATCCATGTTTATCTTATCCCACTTCCATGTGGGAAGCTCTATGCATTGCATATAACCTCCTGACTTTTGGTGTTCTACCTTCACTTGTTGACAATTTGGACATTGAGCCATAAATTCTGCAAGGTACTTTTTCATGCCTCCCCACCAAAACATTCCCTTTAGCTCATGGTACATCTTAGTTGATCTTGGATAGATAGATTATCGGGAATGATGAGCATCTTCCATTATCCTCTTCCTAGTCCATTAATATCAGGCACACATAATCTATTTTGACAGTAAAGTACTCCATTTTGTGTAAGGTCAAATCCCTTTATTGTACCCTGACTCACCTTGTCCTTAAGTCGTCGTAAAACGGGGTCCTCGAATTGCTTTGCTTTCACCTCCATTAACAATGAAGACGTTACTGCATTATGTACAACAACTCCTTCCTTTGGAGTTTCAAGAAGGCAAACTCCCAAATTGGCTAGTTGTTGTAGGTCCTCATCCACTCCTTGTCTTACCATTTCCTGGTCACCAGTATTCATAACCGCCTTACAACTTAGAGCATTGGCTACCACATTTTCTTTTCCCGAATGGTATAGTATATCAACATTGTAATCCTTTATCAGCTCCAACCATCTCCATTGTCTTAAGTTTAGGTATTTCTGCTTAAAGATGTATTATAGGCTCTTATGATCAGTATATATATCAATGTGAACCCCATACAAATAGTGGCGCCATATTTTCAAAGCAAATACAACCGCTACTAGCTCAAGATCATGGGTTGGGTAATTTTTCTCATATAGTCCTAGCTGTCTAGATGTATAAGTAATTACCCTACCATGCGGTGTTAGTACACACCCTAAGCCAACTTCTGAAGCATCATAATATACTGTATACCCCTCAGATCCTTCTGGAAGTACTAATACAGGTGCAGAAGTTAGCTTATTTTTTAGTTCCTGGAAGCTCCTTTCACAAGCATCATTCCACTGGAATTTGGTTACCTTATGTGTTAACTTTGTTAGGAGTGCAGAAATAGAGGAAAATCCTTCAACAAACCTCCTGTAATATCCTTCCAAACCTAGGAAGCTTCGAACTTCCATAGGTGTCGTTAGTCTTGGCTAATCTCTCACAACCTCTATCTTTTGTGAATCAACCCTTCTTCCTTCCTCCGATACAATATGACCCAAGAAAGCTACAAATTTTAACCAAAATTCACATTTAGAAAACTTGGCATATACCTGCCGATCACGAAGAACCTATAACACTTGTCGTAAATGCTTTGCCTAGTCCTCTTCGGATCTTGAGTATCCTAAAATGTCATCTATAAATACTATCACAAACACATCCAAGAATGGCTTGAATACCCTATTCATCAAAATCCATAAAACTGCTGGTGCATTCATTAGCCCAAATGACATAACTAGAAATTCACAGTGACCATAACATGTTCTAAAAGCAGTCTTAGGTATATCTTCCTCCTTCACCCTCACTTGGTGATGCCCCGATCTCAAATCAATTTTTGAAAAGCATTTGGCACCCTGTAACTGATCAAGTAAGTCATTAATCCTAGGGAGGGGGTATTTATTCTTAATTGTCACCCTATTCAATTGTTGATAGTCGATACACATTCTCAAGGTGCCATCCTTTTTGTATACAAATAACACTGGTGCACCCCAAGGGGATACACTAGGTCTTTTAAAACCCTTCTCCAATAAGTCTTTTAGTTGCTCTTTTAATTCATGCAACTCTGCTTGGGCCATTCTATATGGAGGCATGGAAATAGGTTGAGTGCCTGGAAATAGGTCAATACCAAAATCTATTTCTCGTTCAGGAGATAATCCTGGGAGTTCTTCAGGGAACACATCAACAAATTCATTCACTACTGGAGCTGATTGAAGAGTTGGTGATTCTGCCTCTACATCCCTTACTCTGACTAAATGACATATTAAAACACCCAATTTTTTACATATACTAATTCTATATAAATGAATCATGTTATGGTTTGGTCAAGTTAGCATCAACTCTTGAAAGTGCTTGAGTCTCGTGTTAATGGGCGATATGTAATTCTAAATGCTTAAGAGGGTTGATGGTATATGTGTGTTGGTGTTAAATTAAGGATATATCAGCTTTAAACTAAGTAAATAATTGAGATTATTATATGACTTAATAATTTAGTAGGAGAATCACCTACTTATAATTGATAGCCAATCGGAGACAAGGCTCAACACTGAAAATTGTTCAAGTTCAATTATGAATAAATTCCTTGTTAAGGTTGTTACTTTGGTCCATGTTTTAGTATCATAAATGGAACTTATTTTCAGTCCAAGAAGAGTTTAAAAAACTTCCTAAGTACTCTACAAACAACTTGGCCATTTGGACCCAAAACCAACTAAGACGAAAGTTGGAAATTGGCAGCGTAGGTCCATCACATTTGAGACCCAATTGAGCCCAATTTTGGAGGATAAGATGCTGCAATAATAGACTATTAATGGGTGCCATTATCAGGTCAAAAGTGGAAGACAAAGTTGGCTAATTTGATCCTTAAAAATGGACTAAGTGCAACACTTATTCTTTCTGCTAGGAAATAAAGTTTCAGCTTTGTTAAAGTGTTTTGTCTTCTCTATATTTCACTTCACCAAGCTGCAAACTCAATTGTCTAAGTTTTTTTGAAGGAAGTCCAGAACCTATAAGGCAAATGTAAGCAATTATAGTTGTGTATTTTGTATGATTTCTTCATGAAAACAAGAAGTACATGATAGTATGTTAATCTGGAAATCTGCTGAAAATTCTGGACAGCTTGTGTCCAGAAAGTTGTTACACACTTGCCTTTTATTTTGGTGACTTCTATATGATATTTTGACTTTATCATGAAGAGACTTTGATGTTATTAACATGGTTGAAGTTATAGATATTGCTAATATGGTTTATTCATGTAAAACAAGAAGTACATGCTATTATGTTAAGCTGAAAATTCTGGACAGCATGTGTCCTAAGTATTGTTGTGAACGTT
>JAOTQR010031280.1:0-16150 GCA_025774065.1 Solanum ossicruentum | reverse complement strand
CAAGATGAATGTTTGAAACTTTTTCCATATTTGCCCTTTCATTTATTGAACTTTTACATTTTCTAGGAAATAAATTATACTATATATTTATGATATTATAAAGAGCAATAGTGGAAAGTATGGTGTAAAATTTGTCTTTAAATACTTTTCTTAATATGTGTGCATTACCTTATAAATTCAGTTAATATGAGACAGGGGGAGTAATATTATGTATGTATTATTGTAGTGAAGGAAAATTTTTTTTAAAGAGAGTGGGAATTTGGGCCAGTAAAATTGGTCCACAAATGAACCAATTTTGAGTTTTTTGGTCCAAAGGAGTTAGTTTGGATACAAAAAATAGGATTGGGGGTGAAAAAATATAATTGAGAATTTCGCCATTTCAAAATCACAATCACAATCAATTTTAGGATTTAAAATATAGTCAAATCGAATTATTTGATTTGTTTAGCCATGAGACGAACTAATATAAGTCAATTAAAGAACTTCTTGAAATTAACGAAGTGAAATAATTAATATAACCATCAACTACTTAAGTCTAGAGTAATTCATCATTAGACTAAGATAATTGACAAACATAAAATCTTTTTGAAATATTTTTCTGAAAATTATGAAAAGATAATAATTAAATACATACATACATACATACATATACATATATATATATATATATATATATATTATATAGAAGAGCCAAATTGAGAGGACGACCAATGACAAACTTGTAATTATCCTCATATGCAAAGGTAAATAATAATAATGTTATACTAACAAGTAATCAAGAAAGATAGTAAGAAAAAAAATAGTTCTAGAAACTTCTTTCTATTATATAAAAATAAAAAATGAATGATGACTGATTATATAAATGTCATTTCACATGCTAGCAAAAATCTACCAAGAAAGATAAGAAGATAAATAAATAATTCTAGAAGCATCTTTCAATAAAAAGATGAAGCATGAGGAATCAAGAATATATCTGTCATTTTATCTTAATTTATTTAAATATTATATATTTTGCATTATGTTTGTCCTCTAAATTTACTCTACGTGATTAACTATATAACACAAATTTTATATAGTAATGTTTTCTAGAAAGTTTCGTTATTATTAATTTTGTTTTATTATATAAAAAGCCATAAATATGATAATCAACGATATTTTATAAAATTAATTAATATCTATTTTTTCTACTATATTGGAGCATCAAAGTTAGGATGACCACAACTTTAAATATTTGTACATTATGCAGTAAAAGTAGGGAAAATATCTACTCTTTGTTATTTAAATAAAAAGATAAGGATATTTTTGTTTTTTTGATTTGTTCTTCAGTTGCTTGATCATTCTAGACTCTTCTTTCTCCCTCTTTTCGCCTTTCTCCAACCCTAATTTCTCTCTCTGTTCTCTCTACTTCAACTATCCGATGGAAACCAGATGTTTCATCTTAACGAATGATCCATCTTCAAGATTTGCTCTACTGACAAGAACCGGAGAAGTTTTCACTATTGTTTTCCACTTGGTACCATCAGTGTGAGACTTTTGATTTTGCTTCTTAGAGTTGAAACTCAAGAATGAGGTTCTCAAAAGAATGGAAGGCAACGTGCGCCAAAGCCAATACTCAAAGGGAGATTTCAGTAATGGTGGTTGTAATGTAGATTCTAAGAAGGTGAAATTCGTATTGTTTTCATTTTGGTTAGCTTCATTTTTTGTTCCTAAATTCCACAAGGATGCACTTTTGAAGACTCTATGGTTTCAGATACTGTATAAAGATTTTGCTTTAGTTTCAAAAACTCCTGATCAGTAGGACCTTTGTCTGTTGATGTGGACATGGGAAGAAGCTTCCACCAAATCAAGGGAAGACTCCTTTCCAATAATCTATTTGAATCACCCGTTTAAAACAAGTTAATCAACAAGTTCCTCTCCATAACAAGTTCCTCTCCAACAACTCTTTCATGGAGAGCAATTTCTCATGGAAATGGAAACTAACAAAACAAAAGACGGTGTAGCTGATCCATTTTGAACAAGTTACAAGTATGTATTAATGCTTCATTTTTGAGATTCTATTAAGCAAGATTCTTTTCAGTTATATATCTGTACCACGTGGTTTTATATGAAATAGAAACAAAAATATCTCTATCTAGAAATTTCCAATCACAGTTGTAAATAACTTCCATGTGATTCTTATAGCAGTTCATCTTCTCATCCTAGAAATACTGTTGATCTCAAGCGTATCTACTCTTCAGGCTTTTGATATAATGGGTAAGTTCTTTATCAATTTTTAATAATTTTTCTATCATATTATATTACCATTAGTCTTCATCCAAGACTTTGGATTTTCTATACTGATAGATAGTAGAAATTTGTATTATTGTTGGCAGCACATCAATACCTTCAACTTAATATTATTGCTTTTCCTCAAGCGATGAACTCAATCTAAATAGATAATACAGTAACACACAAATCTCAACTCGGTGGCGGACATCACATAAAGCTCAAACTCAGATGCTCACACCAATTTTTCAAAACAGGACCAGATAGCTATCAAGCAAACCAATACAAACTGGTGCATGTGACAACATAACTATGACAAGCATGGTATTATCAACAATCCACAATCATTGAACAAGTCTAGTGCTAACAATGCAATGCAAGTTCCCTCACAGAAAGAAGTCTCATATCTGACACTCAATGATGTTTTCATGTTTAACCTTAGGACTATGCAAGATTACTCACTCTGACAAAAGATATTCATGCATAATGTCTAATATCATAGGCTTGCCCCTATAATCATGATTAAAACCTTTAACTAACTGGACTAGGATCACTTTAGGACTTTCTAGGCTTATCACGTAGGCTCAGGGGACTTTGGTTAGATACTATGGGAAAATAGTGACTAAAGGCCCTCCATAACACTTTATTTTTCTACACTTTTTCCCTACCAAATCTGTTATTTTCACCTTATTCTCCATTTTCCTATTATAAACTTTTCTGGGTACTTTCCTTTTATTTTCAGCTTTTTGACTTATTTTTACACTTCATTTTGTTTTTAGCTTACAACTAAGGCATCACTAATTTTTCTTGCACCCAATACATGATTTCCCCCCCTTTTTTTCCTCTTTATATCGCTAAATTACCCCCTTATTTTTGTGTTTCACCCTTTCACCAGCCACCCTCAACTTAGACTTTTGGCCTGTGTTGAGGTGCATAATACCTGTCCCCAAAAACCAGGGCCACTTTTGGTAGACACCCTCAACTTAGGCTTTTTGCATCAATCAAGGTGCACAATGTTCAAGGAAAAATCAAGGCCAATTTTAGGATTTTACAACTAACAAAGCTAGGTTAATCAGGTGTTTTCAAAGAATAGGTACATGTTCAGGCTCAAACATTAGGAATAAGGGATATATCATAGCTTTGGTTGGTCATTTTAGTCTAAAGAACATTGGCCTAAGATCCTTTCCCAATCCAATCACTGAGAGTAATAAGGAAAGTTCTGAATTAGTACAAAGCACATGAATCTAGCAAATTAGGCTCACACTCACATGACACTGCATACATTATCAACAAAGCACTCTCTGCTCATGATTTTTATCTCAGTGTATCCTCATTTGTTAGAACAAACATTGTCACACACCTAAACATGCTTGGTTTCTACCGTTGTTTCAAACAAAATACAAAAACATGACATACGCCACAAGTATTGGTACTATGACCTACAAATACTATCTAAAGCATCCTGAACATGCCAGTTCAATAGAAAGTAAATATCCACGGGGAAAAAGAACACAGGTAAGAAAACCCTGTGATAAAAAATTGGGGTAGTTATGGACCCAAGCTACTTAGACTTCACTGAGGCCCATAACTATCCACACCTCATCGAAAAAGATGTGCATTGTCCCTAATGCACTAAATCAAAGCAAAATAAACATATAAGGGTTAAAAAAACATACCTGGGCGCCTAGCCACTAGTGTGTGGCTGAGTTTGGCCACCCTCCTCCTACGGGATAGTCTTCTAAGCAGTAGGTCTGTCCTGGGGTGCCAGCACCCCTCACATGCTCTAATCCTTGAGCCTGTCATCTCTCCTCCTTCTTTCTCAATTTCCTCAAGACAAGCTCGAGCTCCTCCTCCTCTGTAAGACTCGCATGTAAGCGTCTATCATCTAGATCATCAACCTCTGTACGGGGTCTCTTCCTATGAGAAGACTGAATAGGTTCATCAGGAGTAAATAAGTCAACCATTGGCACCGGACGTATAGTTGCTGGTAGTGCAATCAGTGCAGTGAGTACTACTATCATGTCAACTCGGAGGAGATGGATCTCCAACTGAATAGTTGACAAATCTAATGGCCGGGCCTCACTCAATCTGCACTGTACCCTCTCCTCGAAGTCATCAATGCGAGCATCCATGATGGAGATATGTCCTTGAATAATAGCAACTGTGAATGCCTGCGTTTGATCCACCGAGTCTAAAATGGCTTGGCAGACCAAAGGCCTGATCTGATTAACAAGCTACGCCAACTATGACTCAATATCGCCTTTGTGCTAGGGCCTGTATGGATGCGATAGACATATATAGCATGCCCACAGAAGTAGTCTGTGAGGTTGTGGCCTATAGAGCAGGAACATAAGTAGTGGGCCCCTTCTCCTCATCTACCTCGGGCTGTGGGGGCTTCTCCTCAATAGCAGCAGCAGTGGTGGTGGTAGTCGATGAACCCTTAGGCGGTGGCGCTGGGGCAACCATCTAAGGCATAAGTAGAGGTTTTGCTTGCCAGAGTGCCATCAGGCTCTCTTCACCCTTGATCAGGATGGGATCCAAAGTACACTGGGCCTCAATTAACTGGTCCAGCTAGTGTAAAATCTCCATCCTCAACTCTAGACAAAGCTGGCATATCAAGCATGGGAATAAGATGGAGGTGGACCTCTTTAGTGTGGCCTCATGAATCTGCTCGATGAAGAGGAGGCCCAGCCAATATCATAGCCAAATAAGATTCTGGCAGCAAAAATCGCATGCCTTGGCGTTAGTGTATTATCAGCAACCCGAATGCATGAACGAAAAACCGCCCACCAAAACTTGGCAGGAAAACTGAGTAAATCCTTGATGATAGGCTCCGAGTGAGTGGCGATCTATGTAGGTTCAAACCCTGCTCATCAGTGCACCCAGCCATCCATCTCATCAAAGTGGCTCATCACTCTCGATCTTTTATCATAAGTGGGTCCCTTATCTGTCCCACCCTGTAGTCAAACTCTACGGTGGATCAAGGGTAGGGAACTTTGGACCAAATAATATCTGACGGATAGTGGCTTACTATATATCCACCTGCTAGCCCCTCACTCTCGTCTTGGTCAGTCGACCCTAGCCATGAAACCCATAAACTCAACCGATGCATAAGTCGACCAAACAACCCCACAATATTCAAAATGATCATTCCTAGCTCAAAATGACACTTAGGGATATCACCTACCCTCATCCACACTTAGGAGGAAACTCGAACCCCAAATCAATCCTTATAGAAGTGACTAACCTATTGTAGTTTACCAAATAGATCGACCATTCTTAACCATCATATTACAAGCTTACAGGTTCTACATTCATTGAAAGCATGCTATGCAAGTTGTCCAACTACCCCAAAACCTCCAATCCATCAAGCTAAGACGTCATCCCACAAGAATACTTATAATATGCATGTACACACTTTCAAAGAGGTAATATTCATTTTCAAATCATCTCAATGCATAATTGGGCTTAAAAGCCAAACACCATTCATAATAATTCATACTTAGGCTCAAATACCAAAGTCATAATTTCATAGTCATAATACTCATACATAGGAATAGTCCATTCATATACAAAATTGTACAAGCACCTAAAATGCATAAAGATCCAAAATCAAAGACATATATATGATCACAATATTGTCATAACCAACCTTTTATCAAAATCATACCCTAAAATGAAATTGGACTTACACGTAACATAAATTTTCAAAATAATCCGTGTACATGAATGCATATGCTATGAACAATGAGGGAATGACATGGTTAATTAAGACTCCATTTAAAAATCAACATTAATAATATGAAGTTGAAGTGAAAACATAATCAATTCCATATTTAAATCCATAGTGTAATCTCTTATGCATAAATAATTCAAAAAGGGAATGTGCATGCTTATAACTACATAAACCCAAAGTAAATCCTCATATAACGGTTTAAATCACATTAAAATCATCAAATAACCATTACCCATGCATTGATAAAATTTTAGGAAACCATAATATTCAAATCCTAAATTAAAATAAGTAATATCCATGTAGGTTTTCTTGAAAATAATTTTAGGTCTCCTCGATTTGGAAGAGATCAAGGATCAATCCACATACACATGAATGCTACTAGCACCAAGGAATAACACAAGAAATAGCAACTCCCGGGCCTATCAAATCACCCTACTCACAACCTCCGGTAATAGCCCACTAAACCCAAGAGACTCCTAATACCCAAGGAAGTCAAGGTCTAGGCTAACACCTGATCACGTTTATCTTACTAGGGTCTACCTTAATACCATCACTCGGCACCACATAACCTAGGAAGGCAACCTCTTACCACCAAAATCTCAATCTCACCCACTTAGCACCGAACCTTCTTCCTTGAACTTGTAGTACTATCCTTAAATGATTCATATGCACTACCTCATTAGGGAATGAACCATAATATCATCATCAAACCTCCATATACTTATTAGAGTAGGGACTAAAGGTCTTACTCACAAGACTTGTAGGCATAACCGGTGTATAGTCAAACCAAAGGACACTACCCCAAAATTCAAAATATCGGGAAGGACATTCAAAGCCTCATCTACCACCACCAACAATTCTACAGAGAAAACAACTTAGATTCAATACCTCCATTTCCCTCAAGACGAGAAATGCAACTCCTTAGAACCCAATTATACCTTAAGACATGAAATGAACATACTCCCTTGCTATCTCTCAACACCTCCCACTCAAAGACGGGCTCATTAGGCATTCAAGATCTAACTCTATGTATCCTACCATCAGTGAAATCACAACATGCATACAACCATTCCATCCCTAGTATAACATCAAAATACACCACATCAAATCCACAAGTCATAAGGCAATACCTAATGCAATAAGAATCCGACACAACACCTATGAACCTCCTAGCAATAATAAACCCAACAAAAAGATAGACATCAAAGATCCACACCACATCTTGGGCACAAGAAGGCCCAAAAGCAACCAAAAGAATAGAAAAGAAATAGTGGCACACCGGGCCTAATAATGCATGCACAACAAAGCCAAGAAAACTTCAACTTGCCGATAATAGCATTGGGCATCTCATCCCCTCCTTGAGTCATTTGATCAACACGACTACCTTGATCTAAAGATCGACCACCTGTACGCTTCCTTCGAACATATGGACAATCCTTTATCTTGTGACCCACTTTACTACACCCATAACAAGTATTAGTCTTCCTCAAGCATGGGCCACCATGATACTTCCCACATCTTTGACACTTGGGATTAGTCATCCCACTATCAATTCCTTTACCCTTATTGTGTTCATGAGGGCAATCCTTCCTCTTATTCCCACTTTGCTGCAATCAGAACAAGCATTGGTGCTCTTGAAACATGGGCCCCTATGAACCTTATCATATGCCGAACACATAACATCACCTCTATCCTTGATTTGGAACATACACACATTACGGGCCTTATTGGCCTCACTATCTCCCCTCTCGCCATTAGAAACCTCGGGAACACTTACTTGTTGACCGAGGTGAGTTGCCAATTTCGCCGCCGCTTTTGGCCACTTCCCATAGAGCATTGTATATCTCCACATTCGGCACATCACCACCTTGAGTAGCTTGAGACATACCTGAAATGTAATGATTAGGGGTTAGCAATAAGCCCTATGGGACCTAGCCCTATCGCATGACATGGATCATGAAGAAGTGAAACATTTCCTAAAGTGTCTCACAACCTCTTACTCATAGTTGTGGTGCACAACACAACCATGAATAAGACTCTAATCTACAGGGTATGTTAGACTCTGAGGATCTATCAAGATAGTGCTTTGGTACCATCTTTGTCAAGACCCAAGCCTAGGGCCTAGATGTGACCGACGAATAGGGAGCCCGAAGAAACCCCTAACAAGCCTCGTTGCATATCATTACACATTCATGGTCACAGAAACAATCTAAAATGACATATGAAACATAAGTAAGGGGAAATGGGACTAAGGGAAAGCTTGCATACCAATAATATTAAGAGACAAAAGAGTCAAAAACCATATCATAGATACATAGCATGTCCAACAACGCCTCTACTACATACATAAGAGTGCGGCCCAAGACAAAGAAATCGGGCTCACCTTCATAGTCAAAATAGAATATAAAAGTAGAATGTCTCAACACAAAGCAAGAGGAAAACATAGACCAGGGTCCTCAAAATGGAGGACTCACCAACTAGCTTGAAATGGAACCGACAAGTCACGTGGAGGAGGAGGATAATCAACTTGGGCTCCGATTCTACATGGTGATATCATATAAGCAAGAGTATGCATTAGTACATTTGAATGTACTAAGTATGTGGGATCCAATGCGACTAGAGATAAGCTTCATAATCAACATGCATACAATAGACAATAGGCAGATGTAGCAATATGGCATGTATGATCAATGCATAAGTAAAACATGCTTAAATAACTCGTGCACATATAGGATATCATATGTGTAGAAGAGAGCAAGCTTGATTTCCAAAGTATGAACCCCTTGGTAGGTTAGTGATATTGCCACCCCATCACTTAGGTGGATAAGTACTAACCCTCATATAGGTTGGTGATGATGCCACCCCATCACTGAGGTAGAGAAGTACAAACCCTTCACTAGGTTGATGAGTACTAACCCCCATCTAGGTTAGTGATGATGCCGCCCCATCACTAGGTTGATGAGTACTAAGCCTCAACTAGGTTGGTGATAATTCCACCTTATCACCAAGGTGGAGAAGTATAAACCCTTCACTAAGTTATCCAAGTGCTTAGGCCCCCTCCCCCTCCCCTAAATTGGGCATGGTCGAGTTCTACACTTTTTGTAAGATTCATCGTATGGTCTAATGCAACACTTTATGTAGGATTCATCATATACATAAGCTTATTTCATCATTGTATAGTCAATCATATCAAATCTCATACTTTGGACCTTCATTTCCATAAGAAACCTTAGCCGGATATTTTATCAAACACTTGGGGGGGTGTAATGGGGGTAAAAGACCATGCAATTTAGAAATAAAATCACGTAAGAAAATGTATTACAAAATCATAAATGAACACCTTGCAACAACCCCAAGACATTCATATCAAAATCCCTCATCAAATCCAACATTAGATCCAAGATTTAGAGCTCAAAACATGCTAAAACAACCATACTTTCATGAACTAAAATCAATATGCTGTAAATTTCTCAATATGTAAGACCTACATGTAAAATCAACTTTAAATCATACAATATTAGTAAAATGGAGGCTTAGGTACCATGGGTGAAAGGACTCATTGGTTCAACACCACATATCTTAGCTTGGACATGAACTTGCTGAAGATCGAAGATGGAGACTTGACGCTTGAAGAAGAACCTTGAAGGAGAACCTTGATTTGGAATGAGGGTTTTAGGACTTGAATCTTGGGAGAAATATTAGTCTAAGTGTTTTGTGAGTATTGGAAAAAGTTTAGGATGATATAAGGGTGAAATATTCCTAAGTATGGGTAAAAATATGCATGGGGGAATATAGGACCAAGACTTAAAAGCCTTGGACCGAAATAAAAATTGGAACCATTTTAAAGCTGGTGTGCGTTGCGCTGAAGACGTGGACTAGCTACTAGAAATCACCACTTGAAATTTTGTAATTGCTAATCTTTGATGTTAAATTGGGTTAGACCCTTTTTCCCCTAATTTGAAACCCTAAACAAGAATATTAAGTCAGATTTTGGAAATAACCAACGAATTTTGAGATACATGAAAATTAAAATTCTGGGCATTCCGAGGCACATTTTCGGGAACTTTTGGGGTCATTACATCCCTGTGGCCAAAAATGGTCTTCCCAGAATAGTAGGGACTTCAAAGTTGACCTCACTATAAAGAATCAAAAAATCTGTCAGGAATATGAACTTGTCCACTTTGACTAGCACATCATAATGTATTCCCTCTGGTTTCTTGATTATCCTATCACCCATTAATTACCTCATTCTTGTCGGAGTTGGTGAAACCAAAAAAAGCTTTTTTTACATGGCAAGAGGCATCAAATTTATACTTGCTCCCAAATCACACAACGCTCTTGTGAACTCAACACTGCCAATGGTACAAGGGATAATAAATGCACTAGGATCCATCCTTTTTGGACTAAAGATTTGTTAGTAATGGCACTACAATGTTGGAGCTCTTGCAAAAGCTCTTGGCTTACCATGCTCTTTTTTGTCACCAAATCCTTCATATATTTAGCGTACCCAGGTATCTTCTCCAATGCTTCAATAAGGGGATGTTGATGCACAATTGTTTCAACATGGAGAGAAAGTGTTTGAACTTACCATCCTCCTCCTTTTGCTTGAGTCTTTGGGAAAAGGAGTAGGAGGTCTTGGGATAGTCTTGTTCTTTTCTTGCTCCTTCACCACATAACCTCTCACTCCATTATTGATCTAACCTTCTCCCTCAACCTTAACTTTGTCATCAACACTCTTTTTAGGATCCTCATCAACAACTATCGGCATTGGAGGATTAATGGTAATCTTTCCACTCCTCATCATAACCGCCATTCAATATCCCTCATCCTTCGAGTTTTGGATAGTATTGCTCGACAAAGTACCCTTTTGGCGTTGATTCAATTGGAGGGACACTTGACCAAATGGTTTCTCCAATTTCTTGATGGCCACTGAATGAGATTCTATCTTTAGGTTGATACTTGAAATATCAGACTTCATTCCTTTCAAAGTTTCATCTTGATTCTCGACCTTCTTCAACAACTTTTCAAGCATCTCTTGTATTCTTGAGTTGCTAGAACCAGCACCATGATTATGAGGAGGCACATAAGGACCATTTCTATACCTATCTCTTCAGCCGCACTCGACTTCTAGCACCCTATCTCTCTCAAAATAACCACCACGATTATCTCTATATGTACCCTCTCAGATGTAGTTCCGACCTTGATTTCTAGAACCTTGATGCTAATAGTCCAAATTTGACCCTTGGGCATTGTTCCAAAAATCCACCACTTGATCTCTAACAAGCAAGAATCCTCATCATAATATGACTCACCATACGTGGGTGCTCGTGGAGGTTGGTGGACTATCGCGTGAATACTTCCTTGAGTTTGTTTCACCACCAAGTCCACACTCGTTCAGTGTTGAGCAAGTTGTTGCATAATCTCATCATTGATTTTTGCTTTCTCTAAACTAACACTCATCACACATGAGCTCCTTGTAGTCGATCTCTCCCTTTGCCCACATGCTCTATCGGTCTTAACTACTTTCTCCATTCTTTCCGCTATCCTTGTGAACATTTGATCTAAGAACAAGCTGAAACGACTCCAAAAAGTACTCGAAAATGTGTACCGGAAGTGCCCACAATCGTAATTTTCATACAATTCAAAATTTGTATGTGATATCACAAATCTGACTTCATATTCTTGATCAGGGGGTAAAATTGAGTGGGAAATGGGTTTAACCCTGATTTTAGAGTAACCGTATCAAAATTCAAAAATCCATAATTTGTAAATTCTAGTGACGATCCGCACCCCTTGCACAATGTGGCCAGGGCGCAGATCTGTGTTATTTTTCGTCTGTTATTTCTTGTTCAATCCAAGGCCTTTGGGTCCTAGGTCTACGTCTTTTTATGTGTGAAAATACCTATACTTAGACATATTTCAACACCATATCATAATTGATATTCGCCAATAATCTCGCAAACACTTAGACAAATATTTCACTCTAAATTCAAGTGCCAAAACTCATTCTGGATCTTAAGGATTTCATTCAAGATTCAAGTCTCCATTCCAATCTTCATCAAAAAATTCTCAAAGTTGAGGTATGTGGGTTTCAACCATTAGGTCTTTCGCCCATGGTGCCTAAGCTTCCTTTTTACATAAATCTCATGTTTCTAAGTTGATTTTACTTATGGGTATTCTATTATGAATTTGACTATAATCTATGTTGGGGTTTCATGAAAGTGTGACTGTTTTAGTATGTTTTGAGATATGAATCTAGTATCTATTTTGAGATTTCATGAAGAGTTTTAATGTATATTGCATGAGGGTATTACCAAGTGTTGCTGGGCTCATTACTTCAAGTTTTCTTGCATGATTTCACTCTTGAATTGCATGACTTTACACAAGCATTACACACCTACCAAGTGTTTGATAAAATGTCTGGATTAGGGTTCTTGAGTTATTGATGATATATTACATGTCCTATGAGACAAATGACTTTATGTTGATGAAAATAATGTATGAATGTGATGATTTCATGGAAAGTAGCTATGGTGCTGCAAGTGACCATACCATAGATGAAGGGTATATACCTTATCCACCTTGTCAGATGGTGGCAATCTCGTACTCATAGATGAGGGGTGTATACCTTGTCCACCTTGTTGGGTGGTGGTAATCCCGTAGTACCATAGATGAGGGGTATATACCTCATCCACCTTGTTGGGTGGTGGCAATCCCGTACTACCATAGATGAGGGATAGATACCTCATCCACCTTCCAAGCGTGTGACATGCCTTGGATTCCAAGTACCAAGTTGCTTGGTCTATGATGATGGTCTCTTAATACACATGTAAAATATTCTATATCAGCATGTTTTACTTCAAATATCATGCATACATGTCATATTGTTATCATGCTATCCATTGTTTATGGTATTGCATTTTGCCTATATTACCTATCTCTTGTTGCATTGCATCCTATATACTTAGTACATTAAAACATACTAACGTATACTCTATGCCTATATGATGTTACCATGTATGAACCAGAGCCCCACTTGATCATCCTCCTCCTCCACATCGCTAGTACGATTTCTCTCAAAGCAAGTTGGTGAGTCCTCAACTCCGAGGACATACTTCTCTTGTTCTATGCTATGTATTGACTCTTCTTATGTTGGAAACTTATGGCCATGAGGGTGAGCCTAGAGATTTTTCTTGGCCCCCGCTCCTATTTATGTATTAGAGGTGTTGTTGGAATCTTATGACATGTTAATGCTATACTATTGGCTTTTTATGTTTCTATGGTATCAAAGATGTTCCTTAGCCCCGTATTTTCCCCTTTTCTATCTAATGTTGTTGTTTCAAAGCTTCCGCGATCAAGGCTGTATAATGATATTTTAAGACGCTTGTTTGGGGTCCCTTCAGGTTCCCCATTCGTCGTGACACGTCTAGGCTATAGGCTTGAGTCATGACAAACATGGGAATAAAGAACTAGGTTGTTAATGGTCCTCGATATCCATCACACCACGTTGATTAGATTTTTATTCATGGTTGTGTTGTGCACCACAACTATGAGCGAGAGACTATGAGATATTTTAGGAACTGTTTCCCTTCTTCATGATTTATGTTGTACTATAGAAGTTAGGTAAGGTTTCCCCTCTAATGAATGTTCTTTGCCATTTTTAGTTCATGCCTAACATAAGAGGAAGACGAGCCCACACACCCGAGGAACAACCGGCTCTTGGAGAGTTCTAGGATGCTCTCACCTTGCTAGCTCAAGCCATGGCTAATCAAGTCATCCAACGGGCCCAAGCCACTCATGTTCCTACTCCGACATCTCGGGTGAGAGACTTTATGAGGATGAACCCACCAGAGTTCTATGGGTCAAAAGTGGATGAGGACCCTCAAGAATTTGTTGATGAGGTATGCAAAGTGTTGTTTATTATGGGTGTGAGATCGAAAGAGAAGGCAGATTGGCGGCTTACCAACTCAAGGGGGTGGCCGAAATATGGTATACCCAATGGAAGGAGGAGAAGGGGAACAATAATTTGATTCTTTGGGAGGAGTTTAAGACGACATTCCTCAACCGGTTCTTTCCTCTTGAGCACAGGGAGGACAAAATGATAGAGTTCACGAATTTGTAGCAAGGATCTATGAGTGTGAGGGAGTATGTCCTCAAGTTCAACCAACTCTCTAAATATGCTCCACACTTGGTTACTGACCCGAGGTCCAGAATGAATAAGTTTGTGATGGGTATTATCCTATTTGGTGAATGAAGAATGTCGTGCCGCCATGCTGATAGGTGACATGGACTTGTCCCACCGAATCACTTATGCTGAACAATTAGAGGGGGAGAAATTGAGAAAGAGAAGGGGGAATGAGGCCTAGAGGGCCCATTTTGAATATAGGTTTCAAAGTTCCAAATGTGGCCTGTTTCATCAAGTCCAAGGCCCCTCACATGCTCCTAATAGAAGGTTTGCGAATTACTACCCAAGGGCCCATGGTGATGGTGGTGTGGTGCCTAATGCTATGTGTCCAAAATGTGTTAAAGGTCATGGTGGCCTATGTTTGAGGGATACCAATGCTTGTTTTGGTTGTGGAGAAGTAGTCCACAAGATGATTGATTGCCAATATTATCATAACAAGGGTAAATATGTTCTTCCACAAGGCTGGGGTGCTAATACGATTCCTTTGGGGAGAGGAGGAAAACAAAGTAGTGCCCTAAGGCACAATCGATTCTATGCACTCCAAGGGAGACAAGGGGTTGATAAGGTGCCTAATGTCATCATCGGTATGTTAAAAGTCTTTGATTTTGATGTGTATGCATTGATAGACCCGGGTGCCACTCTTACTTTTGTTATTCCTTTTGTTGCCGAAAAGTTTCATGTTGAGCCTGAATAGTTGTGTCAGTCTTATGAGGTGTCTAGTCATATAGGTGCATCTATTATAGCTAGAAAGGTCTATAGAAATTATCCTATTTTCATATTGCATAAAATATTTCCTTGTGATCTTGTTGAGTTGGATATGGTGGATTTTGATGTCATCCTTAGGATGGATTGGTTGCATGCATATTATGCCTCTATTGATCTTAGAACCCATAGGGTCAAGTTCTAATTCCCAAATGAACCCATCCATGAGTGGGAGAGTCATGATGTGATGGTCAAGGGTATGGTTATCTCTTGCATTAAAGCCCAAAAGTTGATTTCTAAGGGGTGTCTCTATCATCTTGTGAGTGTTAGGGATGTGGAGTGCAAAGTCCTTCCTATAGATTCTGTTCCGGTCGTTAGTGAGTTTCTTGATGTCTTCCCTAATGACCTTCCTGGTGTTCCTCCTGAAAGGGAAATAGACTTTGGTATAGACCTCCTTCCCGATGATCAACCCATTTCTATTCCCCTTACTGTGTGGCCGATGGAGTTAAAGAAGTTGAAAGACCAATTGATGGACTTGTTGGAGAAGGGTTTTATTAGGCCTAGTCAATCATCTTGGGGTGCACCGATGTTGTTTGTGAAGAAGAAAGATGGGTCCCTTAGAATGTGTATTGACTACCGACAACTTAATAGAGTCACAACAAAGAATAAGTATCCTCTACTAAGGATTGATGATTTGTTTGACCAACTTCAAAGGGCTAGTCACTTCTCTAAGATTGATCTTCAGTCCGGGTATCATCAAGTGAAGGTGAGGGAGTGTGACAATCCCAAGACGGCCTTCCGAACTAGGTATAGGCATTATGAATTTGTGGTTGTCTTTTAGGTTGACCAATGCACTAGCTATCTTCATGGATCTTATGAATAGTGCCTGTAAACCCTACCTTGATTTATTTGTGGTCATTTTCATTGATGATATTTTGATCTATTCCCATAGTGAGGAGGAGCATGTGAGCATTTGAGGGTGGTGCTACAAAAATTGAGGGAAGAGAAGTTGTATGCTAAGTATGAGAAATGTGATTTTTTTTAAAGAAGTTGCTTTTCTAGGACATATGGTGTCGAGGGATGGTTTTAAAGTGGATCCTAAAAAGATGGAAGTGATTAGAAATTGACGTAGATCATTGACTCTATCGGATATTAGAAGCTTCTTGGGTTTAGCGGGTTACTGCTGGAGGTTTGTGAATGGGTTCTCTTCTATTGCTTCTCCCATGACTAAGTTGACCCAAAAGAAGGCTAAGTTTGTGTGG
>JAOTQR010031248.1:0-16152 GCA_025774065.1 Solanum ossicruentum | reverse complement strand
TTATTCAATATTCATTTTTAAAATAAATCTTTCATCTTATTTAGCTTAAATATTTTTATGTGTGCATTTCCATAATAATCATGCATTTATAATAAAAGTTTTTTTCAAATTTAATTTACAAATAGAAGTTGCATTAAGTTTGTCAAAGTGAAAAATGAATCTATAAAAAATCAAAATATAAAAAAAACATAAGAATTAGTCAATAAAAAATATATTATATAATGTAATTTTTAATAGAAAATATGAAGAAGTATTATTAAAAAAAGGAGTGAAGGTTGTGAATATTGTTATATATTGTATAAAAAATTAATATAAATACACAAAGTGAGGCATAAAAAGGGTGTAAAAGTATATTATTGTCATTGACCCTTCTTATCTCAGGATAAGTTATCCCGATATTAGTATACCGCCCAAACAGAGGGTTAACTTATCTCGGTACTATTTATTAGTCTCAGGATAAGTTATCCAACATTTGCTAACCACACAATCATTTATGTGCCACCAAATTTTTATACCAGGATTATTCTTAGTTATCCTTCACACCAAAGTATCACGCCCTGTGAGGGTACTCCAAACATGGCTGACACTCAGAGACTATTGCTAGTCCCCAAGTGAGCCACTTGGCCTCATCGTCACCTCATACTCAATAGTAGAAGAAAAAAATACTCAAGTAAAAGACTATAATGTAATTAAATAACCAAGTCTTTATATAAAAATTAATTTCCAATAAACAAGAGTTGGAAAAGAAGCAATACCCAATATCCTCTACTCAATGTCTATGAAGCCTCTATCTCTAAAATCTAAATGGTACGATGACAAACCAAGGCTACCCAACTCAAGGAAAATAAAGTACTAACTCAAGTAATCTGATAGTAATATGGAAATCCTCTGAAAATAAGGAGGTCTCGCCGACCAGCTGAGTACAAGTAGATTCTCAATGAAGCACCTGTTGATGATCTCTAATACCTTTCTCTGCATCATGAAATGATGCATACCAAGTGAACGTCAGTACGTTGAATGTACGAGTACGTAAAATGACTGAATGAAACAGATAAAATCAGAATAATATATGATAACATCAACCCAAAAGATACTCAATCAGAATGTCAAATGTCTATCTAAAGCAAGAAAAAAACAGTAGAAAAATGACTCATCAACCAATCGAACCTTAGCCATCTACTCAACTCAATTGAAATCAACTCAACTCAACTCAACCCAACTGAAACTCAACTCAACTCGGACGTCATAACTTAACTCAGCTCAGAGTACTGTTAAAATAGAACCTATTTGGGAGTTTCTCTTATCCGACAACAATAACTTATGAGCCAGTGATCGTACAATAACCTCGCTGATATTGCCACAACTGTTTCGTACTTTCCAGGTAACAAATGAATCAGATCCACTAGGGACCTAGCCTCGACAAGTCCTCTATTACTTTTAGGGACTTTAACTCAAGAAGGAACCTTAATGTAATGGTTCTATCCTTACCTATGCTTGGCGACGTAGTTAATGAGTGCGAGTTGTATTTACTCTTCCTCATTTTGGTGCTCTATACTCCTCCCAAGACTCAATGCTCATAAGATTCCTCATCTCAATCAATCATCGCTCATCATCTCAACAACTCAACTCAATTGGGCCTTTCGACCTAACATCAATCAACTCATCAATGTAGTTCTTATGAGATAACTCAAGGACTCAGATCAATCATTAATAAGGAATTTAGATAGAACTCTAAAACTCAATTATGAATACTCATAGGATCATCAAGCTCAATTAACTCAACCTTATATTCACATTAAGATTTCAATCAACATACTCAAGCCAAGGCTCTAGACTCCATCTCTAGGTTCATTCATGTATGCTTTCACAAAATAACAAATAGTGTTTATACAATAACTCATGAAAAGTATTTAATTCAATAAATCAAGTTTATGATGATTATCAACATATGGAAATAGATGTCATAGATATATTTTTCAAGAAAATAATCAAGAATCACGTGTATATACTCATTAGACTCTTAACTCCTCTTTACCATCAGTGGGGCATATGGGAGAACAATCCCATATTTTATTTTAGCCTTACATACTTAAAAAGTTAATATTAAAATCAAAATTTGGTGAATACTAGCTTTCTTGGAAAAAATCCTCGATCGTAGTGGTTCTTTTAAATTGAAAGAACTTGGAAGGTTATTGGTTGAAGGAATTTTAGAGTTTTGAATTCTTGACGTAGAAGTTTTAGAGTTCTTGATTAAGAACCCTAATTCTTTCAAAAGAAGAATCAAGAAATCCTATCTTGGAATTCTTGAATTTGTCTTCTTGAAACACTAGGTTATGGTTTAAGATTATATTAGAGATTCATGAATAGATATAAATCTTTAGGTTGGGTAGATTTAAATTTATAAAGAATAACTTTTCTTGAGGATGAATCTTGAATTCAAACCCTAACTTGATGATTTTCTTGATGATTCTTGAGTGTTTATATTTAGAAGTGAAGGAGAGGGTTTTATTTATGAAGAATTGACATTTTATGCATTTTGAGATCTTAAATAGACCCTCCAAGGTTTTAGGATAAAAGTAATCTCCAAATTAAAAAAAAGGACGTCATTTAGGTTATCCAGAAAATGTTCGCATCAGGTCCTCGACACGGAGCTATCACAGACCCTCAGACAGCTCTGCAGGTCTTTAGTAAAATGGTCATAACTTTCTACTGCGAACTCCGATTGAAGCGAAATTAGATGTTTTGGAAAGTTAATTCAAATATCTTTAATTTGGTATATTAAAGGTCATCTAACACATTATATTTTAGGAGATATGGTCATTTGAAGTTGACTCTTCTATCAACTTATATGAAAACTTAGTAGGTAGAAATTCTTTAGACTTGATGTAAAAGATCTCTTATGACTCTAAATCACCTCTAATATACTTTAAATACTTAGAAATTGATCCTCACATATATATACAACCTAAAAGTCATTGGTCCACCTAACATTTATAAAATCTTCCATTGGAACTAAAACACTAAGAAGGTTTTGAGTTTAACTTCGTAATAGAGAGTTCGTGTGATCTTCGATAATCTCCAATTTTATCCCCACACTAAGAAATTGACTTTAACACCTATTTTCAATTAAGAATCGTCAATTAAAATCCCATATCATATGAAGGATGACTCAGTCTTATCTTAAAAAATTAAGGTATTACTTTCTTAAATCATTCTTTCTCAAATGATGAGTAATGATGGACATCAAGGCACGAATAACAGTAAAAGATCCTCTCAATACTCACTCTATCAATCAAACTTGCGACTCCTCATCAATCTTAACAATCTCTATTCAGACTCAGGAATAGACACATCAACTCCGAAATAGACATCACTGTTTAAATTAAGAGTAAGGAAATTACCTTCATGAATAATGATCAAGACTCCTCTTAATACTCTATCAACTAGTCTGGACAGCCACAAGTCACTCAGAATAGACAAATCGATTCAGATCAAGAGTAGAGATATTATCTCAGACATATTCTCACTTCAGGCACAAATGGAACGTCGAAATTCAAAAAATTTGGAATCATTCAAACACCTTGACAATCAATCATTCGAACTCAAGAATAAAGTCAACTCTAATAGAAAATGGTACCAGCGTAATATACAAGACTATGGAAACTCTCAAGCTCAACTCCCCATCTTAATTGTGCCCCTTTTGATGGGACTCTACTCCATCGATTCAAGTCATACCTCTTCTTCAAATTTCCACCTAACCATTTCTTCCCTTCCATTAAAGCCTACTTAGGACTTCTACCTCCACCATTCAATGAGTTTCCTCTCAAAGAAACACCAACATACTCTTACCTATCTATTGCACATCATAAGGTCTTATCTCTCCCCTCCTTCCTTTCTCTATCCCTACATGAAAAAAGTACAACACTAATGTCACAATAAGGATGCATTCACTCCTCCTCATCTACACTGATTCTCTATCTACTACTATCAGCATCACTATTTGTACCTACAGGAACTCATCATCTCCCCCTTTGGTGAAACCTCAAACTACTACCTCTTCATGCAAAGTAAACACGATTATATATCTAAAACTTGATACTCTACATCTTACCATCAACAATGGCATAACAAGTTGAAGGTCAATGCACGCATAAGATGACATCCAAATCAAGAATTCTCACTCTCTCTCATCAAACATCACTCCTCTACTATCATAAGCATTTCTATCAAGACTGGAAAGTAGGATCACTCAAAAGGCTTGGAGAAAGATCATTAGCATAATTCAATAGAGAAATCTTATTTGAGAATATCTATAATGAAGTCAACCTCCCTCGCCAATCAAGACTCATTCTGAGTTCATAGAAATTTAGATGGTGTATAACTCAAGTCACATCTCATTCAACATAAGACTAGAATCTCTCAAATCCATTAGCTAAGATCAAAATTATTGAATGAAATCATCGTTTCTCATCCTCATAACTCAACATGAATGGGAATCAACATATGATGTGTATGGGGCTAAGCCATAGGCATGGCTGTCATACACCAGACGAGAACAAAGTATCTCCTCAACTGAAGTGTAAACATTATATGAGATGGAAAAGAATTGATATCTCATATGGATCAACCCATCACTATCGAAAACTCAAGATCTACTTTGGTTCATCACCTCATCATCTCCCTCTTATCTCAAGGGTCGTCTCACTCAGTTTGCGAACCAATTTCCTTCAATAGACTACAAGTATATATCTCCACACGATCAAGGAATCACTATTCACAAGAATATCTTAAACTCTTCTATTATACTATAGTTGCATATATATAAATAGCCACTAAGACTCCCTTTGAAGATACCACTCTTATCTTCTTCCTGTCTCTATGGAAATCTTCTATATTTGCATCTCTTAATGGCATACATAACCATTTTCCACAACTCTTACAATCCACTTCCTTTTGCCTGATAATGCTAAACTTTTGTGCTTCCATAAATTTATTTGCACAGGACTTAGACTATAGCCCTAATCGACTAAGTTACTCGGGATGACAAAGAATGCTTACATCAACCTACGCCACATTGAAAACTGAAAAATACTATCTAGATTTTTATAACAGACATACTTATAGCCTCACACATCTTTGCATTACCATGGATACACATCCTAAGCCTCTTCTTATATAATGACATATTGTCAATTTACTATTCTTACCCTAGGGGCACTTGTACTCTGCTCAGAGCAACACTTTGATTACAAATCAACATCTTCATCTCAAACACACACTATGGAAACCCTTTAGAGGAAATCTCCATCTACGACTATCACCGTCACAATTTTATCTTCTCTTTAACACTACTCCTCAAACTTCAAGCTTAGGGTGTAGTACTAATATATACATCTATCACACACCTCTCTAATATCACACCAACTTACAACTACTAGGTAAAAGTTTTGGAGTATACACCCACTAAAATATCATAGCGAATATTCAATCAACACATCCCCTCCTAACAACTTAGTACCACTAAGCTTATAACTTGATGAATCTCATGGACTCTCACTTAAGAATCATAAGCCTAATTTAGGTCTATCACATTCTAAGTAAATTGTTCCTCTATTCAACCTCTATACTTCACCCTCACTAATATTATGACACTTCAAGATAAACCTCTTTGTGGTTTGAGCATGCTCTAACATATATTATAACAATAACTCTTCCTCTATACCTCATCATGAAAATCATAGGGTACTCATAACTCTTTCATCAAACTTATGGCAATTGACTCATCACCTTATCACTTACCTAATATACACTTAACTCTAACTACAAGCCTCAATCATCCATTACTCTTTCTGTATTTCCCTTTCTTCCTTCATTATCTTTCTAACTCCGAATGATTTGATTCTACTCAGGGTTTATAAGACCTCACATCTCACTTTTATGTGGCAACATTAAACTTTTAGAGATATAACTTTATCTCTCATGGGTAACATCGAAAGCAAGTTTTGGATAAGAGGGTGTGGGGTGTGTCTTGATCTCACTCAAATGCACAATTTATATGAATAAAAGTGCATTCTTTTGAATCAATCAACTTAGCACACTAGTCGACTTCTCTCAAGCCTGGTGAAACCTCTATACCATTCTAATTACTTTATCACAAGGGAACCCATCATTAAGAAGATAAACATTACTGTGTCTTTCACCTCGTAGACGAGGCAAAGTTGAAACATTTAGAGAAATGCCAAGAATTATCGTAAGTTTCTTAGGGAATAGATCTATCGCATGATTCAAAATTTGAAAAAAGTGTAACCATTCTTAATGTACTATAACATCCTATTTGTATAGTATGGTGCACAACACATATATAAACAAGACTCTACTAAACATGGCTTCATAGACACTCTAGAACACTTGAACTCTGTGCTCTAATACCAAGTTTGTCACACCCCGGGAGCGTAACCTTGGCTTGGTCAGCACTTAGAGACAATTGGTAGCCCCCGAGTGAACAACTTGGCCTTATCTTCACCTCATACTCAATAGCGAAAGAAAAAAATTACTCAAGGAAAAGACTGTAATATAATTAAATAGCTAAGTCATTATTAAAAAGTTAATTTCCAATAAACAAGAGTTGAAAAAGAAGCAATACTTCAATATCCTCTACTCAATGTTTATGAAGCCTCTACCACTAAAATTTAGATGGCACCAAGACAGGTCATGCTACCCAACTCAAGGAAAATAAAGTATTAACTCAAGTTAGATGATAGTAATATGGAAATCCTCCAAAAACAAGGAGGTCTCACCGATTATTTAAGTGCCAGTAGATCCTTAACAAAGCACCTATTGATGATTCTAATACCTATCTCTGTATCATGAAACAGTACAGTCCAAGTGGACGTCAGTACATGGAATGTACAAATATGTAAAATCACTGAATTAAACTGTAATGCCCTTATTATTAAATAATTTATTCACTTTGAAAGAGGTATTCTCTCAAGATAAAATCAACCCTTACTTCACAACTCTTTGACTTGAGTTTGTGTCGTTAGAGAAATCAGTTTTCTTGAATCTTAGAAAGGGATGAGGGAGGGGTTCGTTTTAGTGATATTTATTGACTATTATTCAATTACACATGTTAAAAAAGCCTTAAATGGAGTGAGAAAGGGAAAATTTGGGCAACCACCTTATTGGACAGTTTTCTTTTAACTTCTTTTTAACACAAAATATATTTTCCCCAACGTAAGTCGGTTTCAAGACCATATAAAACCTTATAAACTCTCTCATAACCTTATGTTTGAGAAAAATACAAGAAATAAATTAGTTTCTTGGAGGAAAGTTAAGAAATCCCCTACCCTTAGGTAAGTAGTTGAACTCTATCTTTAAATCGCATATTGTATAAACATTGTGGAATATCTCGTTCTATATAGCTGTGGTTTTAGTGTGTAAATAAGTTTTGGTAAGATAATTCACATGTGTACAACTTTTATGTTTATGTGAAAATCTGAATCTACTTATATAGTATCAAAAAAAGGCTCGAACCACAGTGAAAGTTCTAATCAGTTCTTGTCTAAGAAGCCTTCTATGTATTGTTGTTATCATGATGTGTGAGCTATAATTTGTGTTTATTCTTAGTTGTTTGCAACCCCAAGACATGTAGCTACAACTCTTATGCCTAGGATGGGACCTAATTTGGTAGTTATGGATTCAAAATAGTGACGCAAGTTAGGACAAGTTCTGTCCAGAGTTCAGACACAGAAATCCCTGGGGTGTGCTATTAGTGTTTCGATTACAAATAATTTACAAAGGGTATTTTGAAATGATTCTTGATTTTTTGCAACTTATATTCATATACCTATAATTTTCATGTAGACTGGAAAGCCTAGTTTGTGCATTTATCAATTCAAAAACTTGTTGTATTGCAAGGCAGTAAAGCTGCTGAGAAGAGTGTGATTTGCAGTAATAGGACTCAGTTTTGGTATTTATCTTGTTAGTTTCTACATGTTGAAAGTGCTGAATATTAAATGAGTAGGAAATTGTGTATTAAATTGCTGACACTCTTGCACAATGTTAAGGAAATCGATAGAAAAAACAGATGTCGTATTGATCCACGACTTGAACTCGGCAGGGTTGGTAGCATGTTAAAGAGGTCAGTTTCGTGTAAAGCCTTGTTCTTATACTTTGCTTACCTGCTGGCTCATTTAAATGTTATCTTATTACCTTAGGCATATTCTTGTCATTTTATCTGGTTGTGTTGATATATTTTTGGACTTGCATGGAACTCGCTTAATTCGCCCATTTGTATGAATAGCCTCATCACTTGACATCCTTGTGGACTTTGTCCATCTTTTGGCCATTTGTACGAAATGCCTGATCACATGACATCCTTGTGGACTTTATCCTTCTTGTGGTTGTGACTTTGTTACTATCAGCATGCCTCTTCTTTGGATCAATTGCCATCTTGATTGTGGATTTTTGTTCGTCCTAAGTATGGAAGCAGTCCATTTTATGCACGAACTAGAAAAACACTTTTAAATGGTTCTTGATTCTCTTGATAATTGGGTTTTCATCCTTCTTGATACAGGGTTTTGGTCCTTCTTGATACTTGATTATGTTTGGTGTGACGGCATGACTTACATACTGGGCGAAAATTGTGATTTGAATATGTTGTAAAAATTGATCTAGGAACTCTTGATACTTAGATCTTTAAGTATCCCACTTGATACTATTCATATATTTGTTCACTAGGTTTATCTACTGTATTCCAATTGTGTTTCCTTTTGACTTAAGAAGGGTAAATTGAGAGATTTAAGGTTCTCAGCTTTTAGCTTTTACACCACTATGCAATGCTTAGAGATAGTTGTTTCTATTATAGGGAATACCCGAGATGATGACTGAGGATGGCCATTGAAGATAATTTTTAGAGTTGTGTAGAAGATCACATTTGCATCTAGAAATGTATATTATAGTAGTTTTGGGACATGTACATGATTCTGCTGTTGCATATGTATATATAAATTTGAAACACTAGTGTAAATTATGGAACCATGTTTTGTAACTTCATGTTCTGGCTTGTTTAGTTAAATTTGAGCTGGCAAGCTTGTTTATATATTAAAATACCAGTTATGATAGGATATTTGTATGAAATCGAAATTAGTGAATTGTAAGTCCTTGTATCTTAACATTGGCAATACTTTTCTGCATGCTCCAGTAATATGGGCAAGATATAAATATCTCACTAGATAGTGCTTTAGTCATGACCTAAGCCTAGAGCCTAGACGTGACACGGTGAGTGGGGAACCTGTAGAGGCCCCAATCAGGCCTCTTCACATATCATCACACATCCTTGATCGCGGAAGCAATAAAATAACAACAATAGATAGAAAAAAGGGTAATATAGGGCTAAGGGATATCTTTCATAGCATAAACATTAAAGATTCAAGGGAGTCAAAGCTCATAACTTCATTACATAATTTGTCCAACAACACCTCCAAACATAGAACTTAGCTGGGGTCAAAATAAGTAACCAGGCTCACCCTCATAGTCGAAGCATATAATAAAGAAAAGAGAATCTATACATAGCATAAATAAATAGAAGTATGTCCTCAAAGTTGAGGACTCACCAAACTGTTTTGAGAGATATCGCATTATCCACGTGGAGGGGGAGGATGATCAAGTGGGGCTCTAGTTCCTACATAGTAACATCATGTAGGAATAGAGTATGTATTAGTATGTTTGAATGTACAAAGTATGTAGAATGCAACGCAACAATAGATAGGCATCATAATCAAAATGCATAATTAGGCCATAGGTGAATATGTAACAATATGGCATGCATGAATGATACTTGAAGTAAACATGCTTATATATATAGAACATATTACATGTGTAGGAATAGACCATCATCATAGACCAGGCAAACTTAGTACTTAGAATCTAAGGTAGACCACCCCTTAGAAGTGATTGAGGAATCAACCCCTCAATTGGTTGATGGACATAAACCATGTATAAGACTCTAATCGACACTGTGCGTTGGACTCTGAGGATCAATCAACCTAGTGCTCTGATACCATCTTTGTCACGACCCAAGCCAAGGGCCTACACATGATCGGCGAATGGGGAACCCAAAGGAACCCCAAACAAGCCTTATAGAATATCATCACACAACCTTAGTTACGAAAGTAAAATAAACCAACATAAGAAACATAAATAAGGGAAATTGGAACTAAGGGAGAGAGAGACTTATAGTTAAATAGCTTGACTAACATAAGTGAGTCAAAGCTCAAGCATAATATATATTTGTCCAATAACTCCTCTAGCATAGAACTTAGTGGGGGCCAAGACAAACATTCGGGCTCACCCTCATAGTCAAAGTATACCAAAAGGGAATGATAGTCTTCAATACATAGCATTAAAACATAGATATTGCCCTCTAAAATGAGGACTCACCAACTAGCTTGAATGGAAGCCATTAACTACGTGGAGGAGGATGATGACCAAATGGAGCTTTGATTCCTTCATGGTGATATCATGTAGGCATAGAGTATACGTTAGTACATTTCAATATACTAAGTATGTAGGATGCAATTCAATAAGAGATAGGTAACATAATTGAAATGCATAAACATAGACAATGGATAACATAGTAACGATATGACATGTATGAATGATTCTTGAAGCAAAATCATGCATATATAAATCATAATACATAAATAGAAGGAGATCATCATCATAGACAAAGTAACCAGTGCTTAGAATCCAAGGTTTGCCATCCCCTTGGAGGGTGATTAAGGTATATACCCCTTAATTGGTAGATGAACATCACAACCTTCATCAAGGTGGCCAAGGTATCAACCCTCCATTTAAGTGGACAAGGCATCAATCCCTTTCCGGTTAATGGACATCCCACCCTCTATTTAAGTAGCCAAGGTATCAACCCCTTACCAATTAATGGACATCATACCCACCATTTAAGTGGCCAAGGTATCAAAACTTGCCGGTTAATGGACATCACAACTTCCAATTAGGTGGTCAAGGTATCAACCCCTCAACAATGGTTAATGGACATCACACCTTCCACCAAGGCAGTTATCTCAGAATAGCATAGATACTTCTCATAAACATAGCTCATATAAACATTCACTTCATCATCATAAAGTCCTTCAACTCATATGACATGCTTTGGATCTTCAATATCACATCCAGACTTTTTAGCAAATACTTAGAGGGTGTGTAATGCTAGGATAAAACCATGAAATATAGAGAAGAAATCATGCAAGAAAATCCATTGTAAAACCATCATTCAACGTCCTGCAATACCCTCAAGAAATATACATTAAAACCCCTCATCAAACAATAGATCCAAGATTTATAGCTCAAAATAAAGCAAAACAGTCATAACTTTACATAACTTTAACATAGTGTGTAGTAAAATTGACAATATGCAAGACCCATTTGTAAATCAACTTTAAATCATGCTATTTGAGTAAAAGGAGGCTTGGGTGTCATGGGTGGAAGGAACCCATGAAAGAAACCCACATACCTTAGCTTTTGGAGAATCCTTGAAGAAGATTGGAGATAGAGACTTGAAGCTTGGTTGATTTCCTTAAGATCCGAAGAGGGTTTTGGCACTTGAATCTTGAGAGAAATATAAGCCTAAGTGTTTGATGAGTACTGTGGAATGCTTTTAATGATATGAGGGTGAGAAACAGCTAAGTATACGTATTTTCACATATGAGGGGACCCTTGGTCCCAATACCGAAATCTTTGGACCCAAAAATAAAAAAAATCTCAAAAATAATACACACTGGCGCGTCATGCTAGTGTCGCGGGGTACATTCTGAAATTTTCATTTTTTGAATTCTGGATTTTGATACAGTCATTCTAAAATTGGGGTTAGACCCTTTACCCTCTAAATTTGACCTCCTAAATAAGAATATGAAGTCAAAATTTCTAAATAATGAACGAATTTTTAGTTATATAAAAATTATGATTCCGAACACTTCTTAGACACATTTTTGGGCACTTTTTTGGATCGTTTCGCATAGGGACCCCAATCAAGCCTCTTAACATATTATTACACATTCTTGGTCACTGAAGCAATAAAATAACAATAATAGATAGAAAAAGGGGTAATATGGGGCTAAGAGACATCTTTTATACCTTAAACATCAAAGAGTCAAGAGAATCAAAACTTATAGCATCATTACATAACTTGTCCAACAACACCTCTAAATATACAACTTAGCAGGGTCCAAGACAAGCAACTTGGCTCTCCCTCATAATCGAAGCATACAATAAATAAAAGAGAGTCTATCCATAGCATAAAACAAGAGAAATATCTTCTTGAAGGTGAGGACTCACCAGCTTGCTTTGAGAGATATCGCTCTAGCCACGTGGAGAGGGAGAATGATCAAGTGGGACTCTGGTTCTTATCTAGTGACATCATGTAGGCATATATTATGCGTTAGTACATTTGAATGTACTATGTATGTAGGATGCAATGCAACAATAGATAGGAATCATAATCAAAATGCATATTAGGTAACAGGTGAACATATAACAATATGGCATGCATAAATGATACTTGAAGTAAAGATATTTACATATATAACCAAATTACATATGTAGGAATAGAACATCATCATAGACCAAGAAAAATTAGTTCTTGGAATCTAAGGTAGACTTTCCCTTCGAAGTGATTGAGGAATTGACCCCTTAATTGCTTGATGGACATGACCACCCTCCATCGGAAGTGATTGAGGTATCAATCCCTTAATTAGCTGATGGTATACGACCCCATCTGAGATGATTGAGGTATCAACCCCTCAATTGGTTGACAAACATGACCACGCTTCGTTGGAGGTGATTGAGGTATCAACCCCTTAATTGGTTGATGGCTTACCACCCCCATCCGAGGTGATTGAGGGATCATCCCTCAATTGGCTATGGTCAACTTACAACATTATAGATGCTTCTCATGAAATCAACACATACATATCATCCTTTCATCATCATAAAGTAACTTAACTCATTTGCCAAGCATTAGGCCTTCAACAACTCAAGATACATTAACCGGACATTTTATCTCACACTTTGTGGGTGCGCAATACTAGTGTAAAACCATGCAATTCAATAGTAAAATCATGTAAGTCAATTCAATGTTAAACCATCCACCAACACTTGGTAATACCCTCATGAAATATACATCAAAAACCTTCATCAAACCTCAAGATATATCTAATATTCATTGCTCAAAACATGCATAAATAGTGGCACTTTTACAAAACCCCAACTTAGTTCATAGTCAAATTCATAATAGAAAATAGTATGTAAAATCAACTTAGAAACACATAATTTAGGTAATAAGGAAGCGTGGGCACCAAATGTGAAAGGACCCAATGATTGAAACCTACATACCTTAACTTTGGAGAATTACTTGATGAAGATTGGAAATGGAGACTTGAAGATTGAGTGAAATCCTTAATACTTGGATGAGTTTTGGACTTGAATTTTGGGGTAAAATATTTGTCTAAATGTTTGAGAGAGTATAAGGGAATATCTTATATGATATAAAGGTGAAAATTGACTAAGTATAGGTATTTTCACGCATGGGAAGACTTAGGCCCAAGACCCAAAGGCCTTGGACCAGAACAAGAAAATTGGCCAAAAATTACACCTCTCCGTGCCCCTGGCGTGTCGCGCCTAGGGCACACTTGGTCACTGGAATTCGTAAACTTTTAAATTTTGATTTTTTATATGGTTGATCTAAAATTGGGTTTAGACCCATTTCCTACTCAATGTTTCCCCCTTAATAATAATATGAAGTTAAATTATCAATATCACACACGGATTATGAGATGTAAGGAAATTACGATTTTGGGCACATTTGACGATCATTTTTGGGCACTTTTTGGGATAATTTCAAGTTTAAATTACTTACAAGGTACTTATGCCAAAATCATGAACTAAAAATCAACTAAACGACCTTTAGAACAAAATTCTATACTTTAACTATTTTAAATTCATTATTTAATTATGATTAATATGTCACGTGTTAAGTTCTTTGTATGTTAGTGAGTGTTATGTAAGCCTAAAGCGTATAGAAGTGGAATCCTCCCACGAGGGTTTCCATAAAAATACATTAAGGAAGAATAATATAGGATAACATCAACTCAAAAGATACTCAATCAGAATGTCAAATGTCTATCTAAAGTAATAATAAATAGTAGACAAATGACTCATAAACCAATCAAACCTCGGCCATCAACTCAACTCAATGGAACTTAACTCAACTAAAACTCAACTCAACTCAAACCTCATAACTCAACTCAACTCAGAGTATTATTAGAATAGAACCTATTTGCTACTTTATCTTATCCTACAACAATCACTTATCAGCTAGTGATTGTACAACAATCCCACTGATATTGCCACAATTGTTTCGTTATTACTAGGTAAATAACTAATCGGATCCACTAGGGATCTATCCTCTATATGCCCTTTATTGCTTCCAGGGACTTTAACTCAAAAGGAAACCTCAATGAAATAGTTCTATCCTCACCTACACTTGGCGACGTTGTTAATGACTGCGAGTTGGATTTACTCTTACTCATTACGGTGCTTGATACTCCTCCCAAGACTCAATGCTCATAATACTCCTAATCTCAATCAATCATCTCAATTAGTGAAACAACCCCTAAAAGTGCCGGCAAATATGCCTTAAAAGTGCCCATAATTGTAATTTCATATATCTCAAAATCCGTACTTGATACCAAAAATCTAACTTCATATTCTCGATTAAGGTGCGAAATTGAGTGGGGGATTGATATAATCCAGATTTCAGAGTGACATATCAAAAATTAATTTTTCAATGTGGCGATTTATAGTGAGCACTGCGCGCCCTTGGCACGATACTACCAGGGCATGCAAATGTATATTTTTTTGACTGTTTTTGGTTGCTCGATCCAAGGGCTTTGGATCTTGGGCCTAAGCATTTACATGTGTAAAAATACCTATACGTAGTCATTTTTCAACCTCATATCATTCAAGACATTCCCCAAAATCATCTTTAACACTTAATAAATATTTCACCCAAAATTCAAGTGTCCCAATCTCTTTTTAAATCTTAAGGAATTCATCCAAGCTTCATGTCTCCATTCCGATCTTCATCAAGGAATTCTCTAAAGATAAGGTATGTGGGTTTTAACCATTGGGTCCTTTCACTCATGGTGCCCAATCTTTCTTTTTAAAGAAATTGCATGTTCCTAAGTTGATTTACTTGTGGGACTTACATATTATTACTTTGATTCATAAACATGTGACTATTTAAGCATATTTTGATCCATGAATTTATGATCCATTATGTGATTTGATGAAGAGACTTGATGTATTTTGCATGAGGGTATTACCAAGTATTGGTGGGTGGTTTTACATTGATTTTTCTTGCATGATTACACTCTTGAATTGCATGATTTTGAACTAGTATTACACACCCACCAAGGGTTTGATAAAATGCCCTTTAAGGATTCTTATAGTTTTGATGATCTATTGGTTGATTTATGAATCAAGTTACTTTATGATGATTTTGGGCTTTCTAAAGATGTGTTTAATTCATGAAAATGTTGATGATGTTGCAAAGTCGAATTAAAACCTTTTCCAAACATTTTACCTCTTGTGAACCTTTGATGTTGATATTAATGCAAGGGTAATGCTGATGATGATCCAATCTTATGATTGAAGTTAGGCTCACCATTTGAGGTCAAGAATGTTAAGAGCTACTTGTGTAATGTCTCCCATATTTTATACAAGTTATTAAATCTATAATTATTTTATGTATTATGTGGGATAAGATTTAGCATCGAGTTGGCTAGAGATGAGTACCTGAGTCCCTAAACTACGTGTCACCATAGGTGAAGGGATTAGAAGCGAATACCTGAATTCCTAAGAGGTGAGTACTCTGAATGTGAAGGCTTGAGTCGAGTATCCGAGTCTAAGAACTAGAGGCGAGTACCTGGTTCACATAAGGCTTATTGGATCCACTTAGATATTAGGAGGTTCACCTTGGCAAGTAACTTTCCCCTTTCTTCCGGAGCTGGGTTGACATCGAAATTCCAAGTTGTAGCTCGCTTGCTTTTATTTTATGTCGGTTGAGGTTTCTTC
>JAOTQR010031227.1:0-16153 GCA_025774065.1 Solanum ossicruentum | reverse complement strand
TAAAATAAACAAAAATGAGAATCTAGATCACAAACACACATAAACGACATCAAAATCTGATATCCATAGAAAAACCCTGACGACGGGTTGTTGCTATAAACAAAAAGAGTTCAATTCACGTAAAATAAACAAAAATGAGAATCTAGATCACAAACACACATAAACGACATCAAAATCTGATATCCATAGAAAAACCCCGACGAGGGGTTGTTGCTATAAACAAAAAGAGTTCAATTCACGTAAAAAAATAAACAACAATGAACATCCAGAGCACAAACACTTGTCCTTTTGCCTGAAAAAAAAAACAGAGTAAATGCAAGTAAACTGATGAACAGAGCATTGTTAAAAAGCCAGCACACCCATAGATGAAGGAGACATACGTCAACAAAAAAAACAACAAAAAGAAGAAAGAATCTGAATCAGATTACAGCTACGCATCCTAAACAAGAATCAGTCCTAAACACAAAGCAAAGCACCCATTGTTTTGTCTTGAAAAAGAAACAGGGTAAACAGAAGAGACTGCTTGAAAGAGCAAGAAGAGAAGGAAAACAAAATACCCAAATGACAGAGAAAGAAGAGAAGGAAAAAACCCTAATGGGATTGAGAAGAAACGAATCGAAAAGGGAATTCGGAATTTGGATATAGCCTTGCTGAAGAAGCTACAGTACTCAGTACAGCTGAGCCGGGAGTAGTGAAATTTCTTGTACGTAGTCGTTATGTCTTATTTAGGCCTTTTCTGCCTTTATTTTGTTCACCAAAGTTAGTCCCCTAATTACCCTATGAATGCTAATGGATCGTTGGGATTTCAAGAGTCAAATTTAAAAAAAATTATTTTGAGAGAGTACGTCACTAAAATTAATAATTTAAAATATTTAAATGATAAACTAAGAAATCATGATCAATGAATTTGTTGATTGATTCTCGAAACATAGGAAAGGATATAAATATTGAAAAATTGAACCGAATCGAATTAATTCGATTCTTTGATTTTGGTTCTTTGGTTTGGTGCCGATGTTATTTTTTCAAAAATTTAGTTCTTTGGTTCTGTTCAGTGTAGGATCTCGAAACTTCAGTGCATCGAAGAATTGAAATATTATTTTTAAAAAAATTATACATATATTAGACAATAAAAATAAGATTATATTTATATACATATAAATCAATTAACAATTAAATCATTCATGAAACAAATCAAAGTAGCAACAAATTTATAATTCATATAGTTAACTTGGAATATTATTTTCCAAGAGAAATTCAAACATATTTTTGTCGATTTATGTCATGTAAAGGATGTCTTCATGCTTGTTTTCCTCAAACAATAATTGAAGGCGCAAGTTCTTGGCAAAGATAAATATAATTTTTAAGCACAAAAGTGTTTCATGGAAGCACATTATCACTTAACATGATTTTAAGTTTTTAAGTGTCTTATACTTTGATTTTGTCCTCATTTTATTTTTCATTAGTTTGCACCGAAAAACCGTTTTAAATATACCAAATAAAATCAAATCAAACTTGGAAAAATTGAACCGAACTGAAATATTTTTGGTTCGGTATATGGTGCACACTTTTTCAAAATCGAAAATCAAAAAACCAAACCGAAATTTGCTAAAACAGAACCGAAGAATCGAATGCCCACCCTTATTAAAACCTGAACTATATCATATAAATTAGGATAAAGAAGGAGTAAATTGTAATTAAAAAATAAGCTAAAACTAACTGAATGAATTAATAAGGAGATTATGAAGTAGCAGTATGTTTAGGACTGGTTCTTGTTTTGATTGATTTCGAAATTAAGTTACAAATATTTTCATAATTCTCACATAAAATTTTTTTTTTTATATGAAAAAAATTTACCACTTAATTTTTAAGAAATTAAGAAAATCATTTAATAAGGTAATTTGAAAAATCATTTTATTAAATTAGAGTTGGATAAGGTTTTTTTATTTTATTTTATTTTTATTTTTATAATAACTAGGATTTTATTAATAAAAAAATCATTACAAAATGGAATCGGGTAAGTTCCCATTTATTATCCGACATACACTAACAAATAGCTTGGCCCAAAACTGGACCAAGCCAAAAACATGTATACTATACATGAATATATAGAGTCTGTAGGGTTTCCTATTTGTACCTTTTCTTTTCCTTCTCAAAGGAACCTTCTATTCTGTCGATGTTTCTGTCATGGGTGAACTCACTTTCTTCCAGATGCTTTTGTGCATCTACAATCACAAAGCTCCTTGTGTCTTTTCGAATCTCTCATTATCAGCTACCAAAAGTGAGGTTTTGAGTTCTAATTCTTCTTGTTTGTTCTTATAGATAACACTTTTCACTCTTTCACTATTCTTTTTCATTCCTTGTGCAGATGTGTTCTTCAGCACCACGGGCTGTTCTATCTCATTTTGCTACTGGATCTCTACATGTGCTTGGAACCCTTCAACTAGTGAGTCCCTTGTCTTCATCTCCTTCCGTTTACTCATTAATGTTTTTTGATGCTTCTATCTCCTCTTCTCAGGTGGTGCCGTGATGAAGTGCAGGAGTAGGTGCCAGTAATGAGCTTCCTCCAGGTGCATCATCTCATTTTGGCTGAGTCCTTTTTTGTTAACTGAGTGTTAATAGGGTTAGGTAGCTTGTCATTCCTTTTGCGGGCAAACCTGGACCTTGTAAATGTTGTATATTGACAAACTTTATCTATCATCTCCCTATCCTTTATCTCTTTTTAGGCGATACTCTTAAATATGAGCTCTATAATTTATCACTGTTGGCAATCTGGCTAGCTTCACTATCTAAAGTCCATAAATCTGGTATTTCCTTTATTTATTGCTCTATTAGCCAAACAATCTACTAGTTGATTTCCTTCCCTAACAACTTGTTTGGATGGTGGTTTTTGATGGTATGGTATGATTATTAAGAGAATGACGTTTGTTTTGATTGTTTCATTAATTATATGGTATAGTATGGCTTGATTTCATGCTTTTATAACCATGAAATCTCCGCTTTTTGAAACCACCAATTTGGTGGTATAGCATGATTCTCTTATTCCTTTTTGTCTAATTATATCCTTATTTAAATTTAAATAATTATAATTTCCTTTGTTCGTTATTAAATTTTACCATAATATATGTATTATTTTTGTATTACTTATTTCCCTCCACATCAACTTTTGAAAATTTTTTTCCGCTTCTCGTCTTTTCTTTCACGTTTAAGTCTATTTTTGAGGTTCGTTTTTTTTTAAAAAAAATTTACTTTTTTTTAAAAAATTCTCTTGTGTTGTTTGTATGGATTAAAGATATATTAGCTTGTATGTTTTCCTACTTGATTCTATGTATTTATTTTTAAAAAATTATTAAAAATATTGATAAATTTAATATATATAATAAATAAGAACATTTTTATAAATTTATAAAGTTATGATACAGTACCATACAATCAAATCAAACAACAACTTTTTATTAAATAGTAGCAGCTCTTATAGTCTATCCAAACATTGTATGGTATTGTACTGTATGATATGATACCATACCATACCATACAGTACCATACATTATGAAACCATGACAAACCACCATCCAAACAAGCTGTAAGTATATGCTGGAAAATATGTGTTTTCATCTGCATAAACTCTCTGATTTCCTGTATAATATCTGCTATCATCCATGGAATTTTTCAGCTGCCTATCAATACTTTCCATAGCAACAATGAATATGCTTGAATAGTGACTTGGTTATGATAAGTCTAGACTATGTTGAGTAAGGGTTCTAGTGATTGCTTGAATAGTGACTTGGTTATGATAAGTCTAGACTATGTTGAGTAAGGGTTCTAGTGATTGTCTAGAAATGCTCTCAGCATAGGAGCTTATGGTTCGATTCTTGTTGTTGCTAGAGGTAGATATACCTCTTCTCGGTGTGGAATGATATACGAGAAATAGTTTAAAAGTTTTTAAGCACCTTAGATAATCTGTTAACATTTGATTGATCGACAGAGTAAATATAGTTATCTAACTATTAAAAATTCTTGGGTGTTTTTTTTTTCTTTTTGATAAAATCTTGTATAAGAACATAGAGATTATTTGATGCTTATATATTCATATTATTTCAATTAATGAAATAATTCAAATAGTAATGTCTCAAAAATACTTATAACTAGGGGTGTACATGGACTGAGTTGGTTCGAATTTTTTAAATATCAAATCAAATAATTTATGTCAGTTTTTTAATATATAGATCAAATCAAACCAATAAAACTCGGGTTATTCAACCTCGGAATTTTTTTGGGTTTTTGGGTTTTTTTTCAATTTTTTTTTTCAAAATTCTCATGTTTTTGAGTTTTTCGGATATTTTGATAAAGTATTTATAAAAACATATAATCAACTTATAATTTAAATATTTCTTTAGTCTTACCAAAACACAAAAATCTAGAATGTTTTTAAGAAAAACACAAAATATCTTATTAGTGAAGACCCAAAAATATTCAACAAAAAATAATAATGAGATCGCATAAAAAATGTTAGTCATAATGAAGATGATCCTAATTTTAAAGTATTAAATCATATTAAAATAAGTCATAATGAAAATATCATAACTTTAAAGTACTAAATCATGATAAAATAAGTGTGATGAGTACTTATTAATTACACGAGTAAACATTAAAGAGAAATTAACATTAGGTTATGTGTTTTAATTACCTACACAAATGTAAAACTAAAGAATTCATTATTATTATCACTCTTAATATTGGATTAATATTTTTTGCTAGTATTAGTATTGATTTGATTTTTGATTTGTGCTTTAGAGTTATTATTTTAGAAAACTTACCTAAATATATCATATTTAAATATTATTTATTATTTATTAATATATAAATTTATCTTAATACATGTACAATTCACTTTAAATATATAATTTAGATGTTTTTTTAATCAAAATAAGTTTAATACATTTTAAAACACTTACAATACATATATATTGTATGCAAATTCATTTTTATACATAATATAATACACCTATATTACATGCATAATTCGTTTTTAACACCTATAATATGCACTTTTAATGGATAATACAGTTGCTAGATGATAAATATTTTCTAAATGGTATTCCTAGATAATAAATAAAAAGTATATTTAAAAATAGTTAATATTTTATTTAAAAAAAACTCAAAAAGATAATTGTCCTTACTAATATCTATGGATTATAACTTTTATTATACCATCCAAAATTCTAAGTTAAATTTTAATAATATGTTAAAAGGTAAATTTTATATTTACATATATAAAATATTGTCGGATTAGTTTAATCTCGGGTTGATTTTTTAAATTAAGGATCAAATCAAACCAAATATAGTCGAATTTTTTTCAATACCAAATCAAGTCAAACTAAACTATTAATCGAATTTTTTCTCTCAAATTAACTCAATTTGAGATTTGGTTCGATTTTTAATTTGATTTTGTTCAAACCAAACCAAATCAAGTTTAAGCTTTTGAAAAAATAATCAACCCAATTACTGAAGACAGATGAAATATTCCCCAAGTTATTCTACATCTTTTTGGGCTTGCAGGCCCATTTTTGCTCCTGGTGCAGGCCCATTTTTGCTCCTGGTGCAGGCCCATCAGATTAATACGAATATTTTTTTGATAGAAGTAAAATTATTTGATATCATTATATCAACTTCTACAATTCTTGAGCTTGGTTCTATTATTATATTTATTTTATTTTTTTCTTTGAAAAATTATATTGTTTATATTCTTACTTCGTAAGATTTATATACATCCTACCTTATTTAAGTCTTTTTTTATAGGATTACATTGAATATGTTATTGTTCTAATCGTTGTTCAATTTGTATACGTCAACTAGAAAAAAAAAACCAAGATCTCTATATGAAGTTTGATTTTAAGCCCTCAATCTTCTCGAGCGACCCTAATGAATACATGATTTGAGATTCAAAAGAATTGAGAGCAAGGAAAAACGCTAATGAAATCTGAAAATGGGAAAAGGGATATACATAATAAACACATTTCACACACCACCAAATGATCAGGTGCAGTGGATGGAGTTGCTCTCTCTTTAACCAGAGGTGTTGAGCTTGAACTTGAATATATAAAAATTCTTAATAGGGAGTCTCGAACGGGATCCTACGGGATATTAATCTAGATAAGTTGGACTCCAATGTAAATATCAAATAAAAAAATTTTAAACAATACATTTCATACAAGAAAATTAAGGCAACAAATATAAATCTATAGCATAGTTAAACGAAATACTAAAACAACAAAAAAATGACCTCTTTTGGAGCAACAACGGGGACGAGACGTGATGCATAAGGATTCCACCTTCACTCGACAACTAAAAAGCTAGATGACGGACTTCAATTTAATGAACTAAAGGGTTCCATATTTAGAGAATCTATATTCCTAAAATGGCAAGTAGTTAAAAGATTTTCGATGTAGTATTTTCAGATCTAAAACCAACAACAACGAATCGATGTGGATTCTTTTTTTTTTTTTAAAAAATATTTATCCCTTTCTATAGTATTCTTGAGTCATGTTTGATTAGTTTATGAAGTTAATTTTGCTATTTCATTAAAAAGTTGGGACTTTGGAAGTTTTATAGTTCTGAAGGCTTAAGTTATTCAAAAATAATTTTTAGTGACAATCGGAGTTTTGAGTCTCAGAATAGAATTTTGTCAGTTTCATTCTAGGATGTAGGATTTAATCTAGAAATATTGGTGATTTCAGATTCGGAATTGTTTCATGCATTTGAAGTCTTAGGTTGAAAGTATATTGAGTTGATTTTGGTAGACATTTTGATTTTGAATGCTCGAAATGAATTTATGACAATTTCATTAGATTCAGGAGGTGATTTTAGGTCTACGTAGAGTTTCGACTTATTTTTCAATGGTTTTGAGGAAAATTTGGTCTTTTGAGCCTTAAATTAGTGTTATTGTGTCATAATCCCATTTCTTAGATTATGATGGTGCCTATTATAATCCATCGATAGGCAAGTTAGCCAGTAATCAAGAACTATAAGCAATTGGTATTTAGGGGAGACTAACATAGGCTAAGCAAAAAAGCAACAATAAAGAAGAATCAAAATAGAAACTAACTGAAAATACATAAATACAAATATACAAGAAACCCTCCTATAACTTGGAAGTCATTAGTACAAAACTTTTATACACAAGGAGTACAAGTCCTAAAAGTGGACCAAAATATACAAAGGTCTGGCTAGTCTCAAAATATACACATAGGACCGGACCAATAAGCTGAAGGAGGCAAAATGTGCTCTTCCTGGTCTCCGGTGCAAGCTGCTGCAAGACTGATTTATCCATGCTGGTGACTAGTGCTCGGACTTGCACCACGAAAGGAGATGCAGAGTGTAGTATGAGTATCAAATAAAAAAGAACATAGTAGGCATCATATGCTAGCTGGTCAAAATAGGTAAAAACAATATGAAGAAGAGGAATCAAATCAAAATAGAAGTCCAGTAGAAACATCTATAACAAGGAAAGGACAACAATAGAGACGACCAATCTAGCTAAAGGATCTACATCAACTACACCCGACTAGGACACATATACGTAGTTTAAAGCAAAACTTGAGAGAACCCCATAAGTCCCCCAAGTGAACAAACTATCTATACTAAGATGGTTAGGATCTAGGATTTTCCTAAAGTAGAACACTGTAGGGGTCCTGAATCTAAGGGATCGAGGCCTCAAACCCTGATGATCTAAGTGATCAAAAGCTCTGAACGAGTGGGGCCTCAAACTTAGCACCTAAGGTAATCATAATTGTCTAAAAATGAGGTTTCGAACTCTGATACCAAGGTAATCATAATTCTGTAGAAGTGAGGCCTCGAACCCTGATACCAAGGCAATCATAATTCTGTATAGGTGAGATCTCGAACCCCGATATCAACGTAATCATAGTCCTATAAAAGTGAGGCCTCGAATGCAATACTCTAGGAAACATATAGCTTTGTAAAAGTGAGGCCTCAAACCTCGATGACTTGGTAATAATAACTCTAGAAAACAAGGCCTTGAACACAGATATTCTATATAAATAGCCGAATGAGGAACCGAATCAAAATATTTCTCCACGGGGGCCTGATAATCATCAAGACTTTCTTTCCATACCGAACCAAGTCCAAAATTACCCCATGAGGTTCAAGGAATTTCCACACATAGAATGAGTCATTAACTGTACTCGGACTTCAATCAAAACTGAGGCAAGGTGGTCATAAGGTCTGAGGTTATCAGGGTACCGTGGTAATCGAAAGGGAGAGGGGATATTATGGATATCAGTGTTCATCGGTGCACAGTTACTCCCTTGCTAAGGTCCAACTACATACTCTAGTTTGTTGTACTATCCGATAAGGATCTAAGCCTGTCACAGCAATGACAAAGTATCTAAAGCAAAGTTCTTTATCCTAAACTAAGACCAACGTGCTTCACTAACTAGTAGCAGGAAACCAACAATAATACTAGCAAGCTTACAAAGTATAAACAATGATCACATGCTCACAAGTACCCCAAGTACCTGAAAGGACCTACATATGCTTTAATTACCAAGGCTCATAATAATTACTTATCCACAACTATTTCTAACAACTTCACATGTTTACCAGGATTAAAAAATCTATGAGAAAAATAGTACTACTAACAATGTAATACACTAACAAGACATACTACGAGTTTACGGCTTCCGGATAATATCAATTAGGCATGTAAGATGACTTCTAACACTAGAAATAAGTAAACTAACTACCCTGCTCAAATTCTAATCAATTCAATATGAATTTGCACTAACCATCTCAATCTGAAGAAAGAAAATCATAGCCTATCTTAGGGTGATCATACGCGTTCCAATTCACTTTGCTGGAGCTTTTCCCTTTTGTATGACCTCCGAATACTGTCACACTGTCAAAGATAGACTCACAACAAGAAATAGAGGTGGATCAATTTTAGAGCCTAAAACGACCATTGTGGGGCCCACATCCAAAATTTTAGAATTAGCCATAAAAACTAGTCCCAAACGGCATTCTCAACTTAATTAACACTATAAAAACTAATTTCGGGTCAAAAATTAGCACAAAATAGGCAATCAACCAAAACTCAAAAATTTAGCTACAAAGTCAAGAAATGACAACAATAATAATTATAAATTTGTCTTGATATGAATTAATGGTTGTTACATGAATTTGATGAGTTCCATGAATTTCCTAAAATTCTTCCTATGGTTCATGACAATTGACATGGATGATGAGTATGTTCAATTACGTATTAAATTGATATTATTTTTATAAATTATGTATGATTTGGTATCAATTGGATAACATTGAGGTTTTACATGCATATTTCTCGCCAATTTTCATCATGTGATCATGAAGTTCAAAGTGGATTCTTTCAATTATGATTTTTATTGATATGTTTCTTCTCAATTAAGTATGAGTTTATTCAAATTACATGATTTTTCATATTTTTAATTTAATTTCATGAATTTCAAGGCAATCGAATGGATGCTGGAGGTATTATGAGGAATAAGGATATTGATTTCATGCTCGCATACTCTACTCCTCTGAGACATGGCTCTAATAACTAGGCTAAAATGGGTGCTGCATTTTTTGGGATTACTTGGTGTTTGCAGATGGGATATACTAAAGTAATTCTTGAGGTTGACTCTTAGTTGTTGTCCAAATGGATCAATCAGCATAAGGGACCTCCTTGGCATATTAACCAGGTACTGACTAAACTGCTACAAGTCAGCAACTAGCTGGAATCTTTTAGGTGCATACATACATTGATGGAAGCAAATTCTATGGCTGATGTTCTAGCCAAATCCAGTCATAATTTCACCACTCTCCAAGTTTATTTTAATGTTCAAAAATTACCCAAAGAGGCAAGAGCTTTGTATTATCTAGACAAGGTGGAGATGGTTACTTTCAGAAGAAGAAAGCTAAAGAAAATCAAAAAGCCCCCTTAGTCAGTGCTCTGACTTGGTATTCTGGTTCTTCCCTTAGGCTGTTTGTTAATTGCTTTGTCTGCTTCCTTTTTCTCTTAGGATTAGTTTAACTCTTTTCTCTTTTTGCCATGTAAGGGGAGAGTCTCCCTTATTTATTTATTTTAGTTTGATTGCATGGAGAGGAGTCCTCTCTCAGGGCTTTTATATCTTATATTCCTGTCTTTAGATTGTGGAAATATGGCCGACCTTAGTAGGTTGGCCTTTTGTGTACCATCTTAGGGCGGAGGTAAGATTTATTCCACCCTCTATGTATCTTTTGCTTTCTATCTATAATTAAAGCTTGAAGGTGTGCGGCTCAATCCCTGACCGTCCAAAGGAGTGGGGACCCTTTGGCATAGGTCTATTCCCTATAAAAAAATTGTTTATGCAAGTCTATAAGAAAGGGTGATTAAAGATCAAAAAGTGACTTAAGATCCCAATTGTCACGTCCCGGGAGGGTACCCTAGACGTGACCGATACTCAGAGACTATTGCTAGTCCCCAAATGAACCACTTAGCCTTATCATATTCATTCATTCATTCATCAACTAATAAATAAATGGAAGTCTAAAGATAACATTGGACAATCTAGTCTCAAATATCACATTAAATAAATAGGCTAGTTGGAAAGAAACTAGCTCAACAAGTCTCAACATCAATACTAACTCTAGTCTACGAAGCCTCTATCACTATCAAATGGTGCCAATGACAGACCCATGACTACCTCAAATAAAAAGTAAAGCTGACTCAAGTCTAACTCTAATAAGCTAGATAAAAATAAAGCAATGATCCTCCGAAGTAAAGGAAGCTCACCAACTCAGCTAAATGCTCAGATCCTCAATGATGCACCTACTGACGATCTCTAGTACCTTTCTCTGCATCATAAAAATGATGTAGTCCAAAATGGACGTCAGTACGTGGAATGTACGAGTATGTAAAATGGTTGAATGAAACAAAAGCAGGTAGAATAATATAGAAATAACATCAACTCAGAATATACTCAATCAGAATGTCAAGTGTCTATCTAAAGTAAGAATAAAGAGTAGACAAGTGACCCATCAACCAATCAAACCTCATCGATTAAACTCAACTTAACTCAATGGAACTCAACTCAAACCGACTCAACTCGACTCAGAGTACTCAAGGTGGGAACTATTTGGAAGTTACTCTTATCCAACAATAATTACTTATGAGTCAATGATTATACAACAATTCTGCTGATGCTTCCACAGTCGTTCCATACTTTCCAGGTAAAGAACGAATCAATTCACTAGGTATCTAGCCTCAACAAGTCCTCTGTTGCTTTCAGGAACTTTAACTTAAGGGGAACCTCAATGTAATGGTTCTATACTTACCTATGCTTGCCAGCGTAGTTAATAAGTGCGAGTTAGATTTACTCTTACTCGTTTCATTGCATGATACTCCTCCCAAGACTCAATGTTCATAAAACTCCTCAGCTAAATCAAATCATCTCAAATAGCCTCATGAAGGCATTCATCAACTCAATTAGTCTCAAGGAGACTCTCATCATCTCAATAACTTAGCTCAATGAGGCCTTTCTGCCTAACATCTCAATCAACTTATCACCTCAGTATTTATTTAAGAACTCAAAACTCAGATCATCATTAAGAAGAATTCAATTGGACAAAACTCTAGAATCAATTATGAATACTCATGGGATTATCAAGACCAATTAACTCAACCTCATACTCACATTAAGATTTCAATCAACATACTCAAGTCAAGGCTCTAGATTCCATCCCTAGGTTCATTCATGCATGCTTTCACAAAATAACATATAGAGTTATACAATAACTCATGAAATCATGTATATGATGATCATCAAAATATAAAAATACATATACTATATACATAATTTTCAAGAAAATATTCAAGAATCATGTATGTAGACTCATGAGACTCTTAACTCCTCTATTATATTAACATCATTGGAGCACGTGGAAAAATAACTCTATGCTTTAGTTTATCCTTACATACCTGGTGTGAAGCTTTTGGATAATCAACCCCGAAGAACTCTCCTCAAAATTACGCTTCTCTTCTCTTCTCTGTAGCGCTAGTCTTTTTTCAAGAACTTAGAAAGGCTTAGGAATGAGGTTTAAAACCCTTGTTAGCTCAAAATGACTCATTTAGATCGTGTTTTAAGTTTAGGAGGGGTTGGGAAAAGTCTAGAATACTCCTCACGAAATTAAAGAAAAAGTTCACCTCGGGTATACGGGGTTCGCGACGCAGACCTAGTGTATTTTTGGGATTTTTTGTCGAAAATTGTCCAAATGAGTTTTTTAATCCCGTAGAAAATTTTTGGACCAAATTAAGTGTAGGTCGCACTCTCACTAGAATTCGTTGTTGCATCAAAATATTATCTTTTAATTTGGTTGCTCTAAAAATCAACAAGACCACTCCTCTACTCAATTTTTCATGTCGATCACATATCCGACCTCAGATTTGTCATTGCAGCATGAAAAGACGCATCATGCACACATCTCTCCTCTAGGGGTATTTTGATATTTTACAGGATTTGCACCAATGATACTCTTAATAAGATAAAATATGTAATGATGAAAGACCTATGCCCATATTACATGAATTACATGAAAATGAGCTACTCTATGAATATAATTTTAGATATTGAATTAGTATCTATTGATTGCTTTTCCTACTTGACAAGCTTATGTATTATGACAAACATGGACGACAAGGCCTTTGATTGCCTTTCTAGACTTTAATTTTTTTCCAAGACCAAATCCCAATCTGCGAGGCCTTTGTATGGTCCGTGAACTAAATTATGATATGTACTTAGGTCTCTTTCACTTCATTGACTAAATTTTCAATATTTTGCCTCAATTTCAACTTCAAACTTACAGGACATTACAATTATGTAACAACTCATCTTAAGATGAGGAGTCCCAAATAGACAAACCACAAAAGAGATGTTGGGTATATAAGTAAACAAATCTTACCTACTAGTGACGCGTTTTAAAGCCGTATGGGCCTAGGTCCAAAATAAACAATATCATTAGTGAGTTGGGTTGTTAGAGATGGTATCAGAGCCACTCTTGCGTCGGCCTTGTCGATGTGGGTTAAAATTCAACTAAGTATAGGCAAATTTCGGTATGGTGGGGCAAACCTCAGTGCTGAGTCTAAGCGAATCCCATGTAATAGGGGAAACCTCAGGAAGGATGCTGAGTCTATAGACAGAGTGTATGTAACAACCCATCTTAAGATGAGAAGTCCAACATCAACAAAACACAGGAGAGATGTTGGGTATATAAATAAACATGTCTTACCTAATAGTAACATGTTTTAAAGTTATGCGGACCTAGGCCCAAAGCAGACAATATCACTAGCGGGCTGGGCTATTACAGTTTAAGTTTAAGATGGGTAGGGAAAAGTCTGGAATGCTCCTCCCAAAACTAAAAATTTTGAACTATGGGGGACTCATTTCGCGTCATAGACCTGGTCCCTCACAGTACATTTTTTTACAAAAAAATTTTGACCAAATTTCTAGCCGCGTAGAAAATATTAGAACCCAAATTAAGTGCAAATTCGCGACAAATCCGTGGAATGGAGGTGTCGCACACCTTGCTGGAAATTACATCTTGGCTTAAAAAATTATCTTTTGATCCGGTTGCTCTAAAATTCAACCAAAATCATTTTTCGCATAATTTTTCGTGCTGGTCGCTATTTCGACCTCGAATTTTCGAAAATGATTTGGGATGATGTGTTATATGAGGAATCTCTCCTCTAGGGGTATTTTGATAATTCTATCGGGTGTAACAAATACAACTATCCATATTGAATACTCACAGAAGAATCCAATTATTGAAATCATATCAATACAATTTTGTATCACATGAAGTGTTTGAATCAGTTATCACTGTAATCATTTAAAATTTACTAAATATAAATTTTGAAATGATTCAAATTATATTAAATTCACGAATATATTAGTCCAAATAAATATTATGGATTAACATAATTGAGCTAATTATTTAAGTCCAACAGATACGAATTTAATTAAAACCCATGTTAATTGATTTGGGCTACAATAAAAGAGTCCAAATTAATAGCCTAATATTGTTTCGTCCAAGAGGCCCATCTTGATGCCACGTGTCAAATGATGTGGCACATCAAGTCAAACAAATAAGCCAATGGGACCATACGATGTGTCAAAATGACAAGCCCATTTCATTAAAGGCCAACATGCCATATCACTTAAATCTGATTGGTCGAAGGGAAGTCTTTCCTATTATAATTCCTCTATTCTACAAGTATAAATAGAGGTCTTCATATTTCTTGGGAAAGAAGAATTCTAACAAAAGGCTAGAGAAAGCTTGTGGATCAAACGCCACAAATTTCTCTATAAAGTTCAAGAATTCAAACATTCATGCACTCAAGTTCAAGAACAAACTTAAAAGCTCTTGAACTTAACATCAAACTCAAGAACAAATTCAAGTTTCAAGAATAAGATCAAGAACAAATTTAAATTCAAGATCGAGTTCAAGAACGAATTCCAGATTCAAGATCAAACTTAAGAGCCCTTGAATTTACACTTGAAAAGGGGAATAAGAGACATTATAGAGATTTTTAACACTCGCATTTTGAAATCAAATACTACAAATTGTTCATAATATTTTCGTTCTTGATCATTATTTTCTAGACATGAATTTATCATCTACAAATTCTGGCACGCCCAGTAGGACAAGCTCTACCTCTTATCTCAACTTTTCAAGCATCAAAGAACATTCAAATGGCTTCCTAGAAGATTGACTCCCAATCAACTTTCTCTAAGGCTACTGACTCCAAGTTCTCTGCTGAAGTGGAGGGAATTCTTGGTATTACCTTTGGGAGCTTTGGTGCTATTACGAGAAGCAAAGCTACCATAATAGAACAACAAACACTTCATGTGTTGTCCACATCAATTCCTGTCTTTGGGTCTTCAACTATGAAAGGAGTAGGATACTCTACAAATGTTGCGGATGGAGGAACCAGTATTGCTAAAAAATTGAAAGAACTTTAGCTTCACTCAGGCTTCCTGGTTCTAAGAACTCCATCGTGAAGAAAGGCTCGAGTGATGTGAGTCCTGTGAAGACTGAATCACATAAAAGTCCATCGCCAATGGTCATACAAGTGATGGTAACTGATGCTTCATCCATAGAGGAGCAACTTACAACTTTGACAAGGATGATTGAGGGATTAACCAAGCACGTGCAAAGTCAAGAATCCCGCATTGACAAGTTGATAGATAGGTGGATTGTTTACTAGATGGAGAATCTAGCATGCACTTGGAAAAGGCATTGAAGTTTACGAGACTGAAAATCCTATGAAGTAAACATCACATATCAAGAGGGTACCGGTCTCTCCTGAGGGGATGATCCCACTTAATCGATTAAATGAGTTCATTGAAGGGACTATCAAGGATAAGTATGAGGTCTCCACCAAGTCTTCCCACATGTATGCCAAGCCTTACACTGCAAGGATTGATAATCTCAAAATGCCTGTCGGTTATCCACCTCCTAAGTTTCAACAGTTTGTGGGCAAAGGAAATCCAAAGCAACATATTATGCACTTTGTGGAGACATTGTACTATCTTGTCAAGCAGTTCGTCTGCTCCTTAAAGGGAAACACATTTAACTGGTACACTGATCTTGAGACTGATTCTATTGATAGTTGGGAGAAGCTGGAACATGAATTCCTTAATCGCTTCTACAACACGAGACGCACTGTGAGCATGTTAGAGCTCATGAATACAAATCAAAGAAAGGATGAACCAGTTATTGATTTCATAAATAGATGGAGAAATATGAGTTTAAATTGTAAAGATAGGTTCAGTGAAGCTTTTGTTATAGAAATGTGTATCCAAGGGATGCTCTGTGGGCTTCTTTACGTATTACAAGGAATCAAGCCTAAGTCTTTTGAAGACTTGGCTACTCATGCCCATGATATGGAGTTGAGCATGTCTTCTGCCAGAAAGGATGGTGTCACGACCCAAACCCCGGGCCATGACTAGTGCCGATTAGGCACTTAGACCACTATTAACTCCCAACACTACATACTAAAGTCTAATAATTCTACCGAAATTTCGGCAGAGTTTCCTTTGTAATACGGACTAACCGCACCTGCAAGGAAAACTCAGCAGCT
>JAOTQR010031195.1:0-16154 GCA_025774065.1 Solanum ossicruentum | reverse complement strand
TTCTGTGTATTCTGGGAGCTGCTGCAGGTGAGGTTAGTCAATAAAACAGAGGAAACTCTGCCGAAATTTCAGTAGAAATTCTAGGCTGTGATTATATAGAAGTTCGACTTAGTAGGTGATTACGTGCCCCTATCGGGCACTGGTCACGACCCCAGGGAGGGGGTGTGACAATGGATTATGATCAGGATGTAATTGTATGATAAGGATTTTTGATTAAATGAATCTAGTGTGGTAATAATGACTTATAAATCTTTAAAGTTATGAATTACTACTATTTGATAAGTAACATGATCATATGAAAAGATGTCGAATGTATTGAGACACTGCTCAAATAGAATTAAAAAGAGCTAGAGTAAAAAATGGGTACAATTAGGGTGATGTAGGTTAGCCTTTAGAAAGATACAAGAACAAAGACATTCAGTCTGATGGTAAAGGCCAAAGATATATTCTGAGAGAGTGAAGAATTGAATTCAGGAAATGTGGTTCCGCCTATCCTTCTTTGGTTATAGAGATAATGTTACGTATCATTGATCTGTGTTAGAAAATTATTGGGTAATATTTGAAAAAAAATCTATATATGTGTGGCTTGAATATGGTGATGAACTCTTAGTAAGGTAAGGTACTATTGTGATGCTCTCTCGGAAAAGTAGTATGCTTCTCAAGACTCAATCATTCTAGATATGAAAGAATAGATATTGCTTTAGAGTAATTGAAGTTTTCCAGTAATTCTAAAGTGTCCATGATAATAAAAAATTATAGAAAAGCTACCATGATTACTTATAGTTGTCCAATAGTCTTAAGATTCATCTCATTATTGAGGTCATGTTCTTACTATATATGATTAAATGCGAGGCCTATTGAGTTTTACTTTATCGCTCTTAAGGGTAGTTTGCAGTCACTGCTAATGATATATTATTTTTTATAGTGTTGTTATAGGTTCTATATGTTTGAATTTATCGCTTACTAAGTTGTTGCTTGATCATTTTCTTCCCTGAGTTAGAATTTTTTCTGTGATGCAAAATTTAATTTTCTATGATGCGTATCTAATCTCTAAAAATCGCATTTTATAACTTAAGCTCATGAGAAGGTTTGATCGTAAGACTGAACTCCTGATCAGATCTGTGATGATTTTGCATTATGAGTGAGAGGTAGTAGGTTCAGGTTCATTTCTGATTCTAGCTGATATTGTTGGTTCAAAACTGTTTCGTGATTATGTGAGAAATGATTTGTCCAAATGATTATGTTATGATCGAGTGAGTTTTGGTTCTGATTGGGTTCATGAGTTAGTCTGTGACTTGAAAATTATTTTTGATTGTAAATCCGCCAAAATTTGATTCAAAAGTTCAGTTCTTAGTAGTTGACGTTGTTAGATGATTTTAAGGAGGAATTTGAATGCAAACATGAACTCCGACTTTGGAATATCATAACTCAGGATTTTGGTAACGTCATTTATTCTTCTTTCTCCTTCTTTGGACCATTCAAGGACGAACGGAGGGAATATTGGTATCTGGTGTAATGATCCATTAAGTCGTTTTGAGAAATAAAGCTTCTGAAAATTATAAAAGATTTATCTCGTAAATTTTAAGGGAATTTTTGGAATAGTAAATAATTTTCATTATTTAGTTAAGAGATGATTTTAGATAATTAGTTTAGTTGGTAAATTAAAATAATAATTTGGTTAATATCCTATACTAATTATTCATATTTATTAAAAATAGGTTAACATAATTTATTACTTTTATTACTAATTTAATATTTTATAAAAAAGGAATTAAAATAATAAATAAAGAAAAAGAAAAAATAATAATATAAAAGGGAGTTAAGGGCTAAATGCCCATTTGAAGGAAACGACAAAAAAAAGAAGCACACATAGAAAACCTACGTGCGATGGTGAGAGGAAAAAGAAAGATTAAAATTTTCGTCTCAGGTAACTAAATTATCATTGGCTTCTGCAACTTCTAGAAAGTTTTATGCATATTGCATTGATGTAATATTGTGCCTTCAGGAACAATTGAAGCATATAGGAATTCTATATCAATTTTACTATATAAAATAGTTAGTGGAAAAGTTAAAGCCCTGCACGTACTACTAATACATTTACGAATCATTTTCTTGATTTTTGTTACGCCCCGGGAGGGGACCTAAGATGTGGACGGTACCTAGAGACTATTACTAGTCCCCAAGTGAACCACTTGGCCTCATCACAATCGTCCATTCATACATTCTATAAATCAGCAAAAGACATAAGGAATAAACAAGCGCATCTAATCATCTAGTCTCAAATAAAAATATAATGAAAGGCTAGTATAAAAGAACTAGCTCACAAGTTACAACATCAACATCTGACTCTAGTCTATGAAGCCTGTATCACTATTAGGTGGTTATAGTCAAGAGAGGGGGTGAATTGAAAATTTAATCGATAGTTGACTAACTTTGAGGAGTAGTCAACTGAGACAACAACGAAAAAGTAATGCATAAAGTAAATTGACACAATGATGTACACTGGTTCGGATCAACAATGTGGTGCCTAATCCAGTCCCCTTGGGTCAGTAGGTTCCTTTATGGTTCAAATGAAATGTGTTTACATGCTATGTTTCTATCACTCTGATGCGCAAATCAGGTTTCTTTTCAACTCCTCTCAAGAAAGCCTAGCCTAGAAAACCTCACTCTTTTTCTCTCTTTCTTTTACAATTGTTCACACAATAGTATAATGCTTTGTAGAGTAGAAATGTAGAGTTTTCTATCTAGATTATTTTCTCAAAAGTACAGAAACTACTATGTCTAGAAGAGGCTAATATAGGATGCTTCCAACGAAAACTAGTCGTTGGTGATTTACATGACCCAAGGGAGTTCTTCCAATCAAGGATGTTAGGGGGAATCTTTGATTGGGGATACATCCATTCAAATTTCATGTTCTTTCCTTCTTCTGCTCTTTAATCTTCTCTTGATTATTTTCCCTTCCTTTGGTCATATTCCAGTGCTATCTTCTCAAATTAGATTTGTCATCTGATTGATCTTCTCTTAGGCTTCTGATTGGTCTTTTAGATTTTTCCATTATTGATTGATTTTCTTGATCTCAGTTGCTTTATTTATTTCCTTGATTTTTCCTTTTGTGCTTGCTTGATTGATCCTTGATTGATTTTCTAGATTTTCTCAATCTTCTACTTTTATTCCATTTTGGATGCTTTCCTTTCCTGTTTGTCATTAGATCATCAATCAGCATCTCATCTTGATCTTGATATATTTGTTTTCCTTTTATGTTGGGCATCAGACTCTTTTAGTATCATGCCAAATGTAGCAACAGATTTTCATTGTTTCCTTTTTGATGTGTTCCTGCAGTTTGTCATTAATCAAAATATTTTAGCACTAACAATCTCCCCCTTTTTGATGATGACATTTAGTGCTGCTATATGAACACTTCCCTATTAATTAGTTGGCACCCTCTACCTTCGAGCTTCCTGGTATTTTGAGAAGGCTCCCCCTGTCTATGTGAGCCCTAGTCGACTTGGTTGACTTCTTATGTCATTGTACCTGTTTTCTTAGACAGAGTATATGCAATGCAAGCAGAATAGGTAATAGAAAAATATAGCAGCTGAGCATATTCTCCCCCTTGGCAAAATCAAAAAGGAGTTTGGCAAAAATTTTGAAAGGAAAAAATATTTGTAAAAGGTTTTAAAGAGGAAAGGTAATAATATTTTATTTTTCTCGTAAATATGAAAATCTTTCTTCATATAATGGTTTTGTATAAATATTTGTGAGTTGATTTTCTATGTTGACAAAATCTAGCATAAGATTACCTTTCTCAACATGGTCACGAATAAAATGATGTTTAATATCAATGTGCTTAGCTCTAGAATGATGCACAGTATATTTTGACAAATTAATTGCACTCTATTATCACAAAAAATAGAAACCTGTTTCATTACCAACTCGAAATCTTCAAGTTGATGCATGGTCCAAAGTAATTAAGTGATACAACTTCCTACGACCATGTATTCTGATTCAGTAGTTGATGGAGCAACCAAAATCTGTTTCTTGCTTTGCTAGGATATAAGTGATTTGCCTAGTAATTGACATGATCCATTGGTGCTTCTTCTATAAACTTTGTCATCTGCAAAATCTGCATCTGAGTAACCCATTAGAGAAAAAATAGCAGAATTTGGATACCATAGTCCAAGGTCGGTGGTTTCGATGAGATAGCGAATTATTTTCTTTACGGCAGTCAATGAGACTTCTAAGGAGTAGATTGGAATTTGGCATATTTGTAAACACTGAACATGATGTCGGGTCGACTTGCAGTAAGTAAAGTAGGGACCTAATCATGTCTCGACACATTTTTTTGTCGACACTTTTTCCATCTTGATCTGATTCTAGGCAGGTGAAAGGGCTCATAGAAGTTCTATAGGCCTTTCCATTGTTCATTCGGAATCGTTTAATCAGCTCTTTTGCATGTTTTCTTTGACGAATGAAAAATCCCTGTTTGGTTTGTCAGATTTGAAGTCCCAAGAAAAAAGTAAACTCTCCCATAAGGCTCATTCGAATTCTCCTTTCATAAGAGTAGTAAAGTTCTCACACAAAGAAGTGTTAGGACAACCAAAAACAATGCCATCAATGTAGATTTGAACAATAAGCAAATTAGAGTTGAATTTTTGAACAAAGAGAGTGGTGTCAATATTCCCCCTTTTAATATCATTTTCAAGAAGGAAGTTGCTGAGGCGCTCATATCGAGCTTTAGGGGCTTGTTTGAGTCCATAAAGAGCTTTAGATAGCTAAAAAACATGGTTAGGAAGAGTTGGATCTTCAAACTCGGGGCGTTGTTTGACAAATAAACCCGTTTAGAAAAGCACTTTTCACATCCATTTGAAAAAGTTTAAAACGGTAATAAGAAGCAAATGCAAGAAGGATGCAAATGGATTCTAACCTTGCTACCAGAGCAAAAGTTTCGTCGTAGTCTGTACCTTCTTGTTGAGAATAGCCTTAGGAAACCAGCCTGGCCTTGTTTCTGATCACGTTTCCATTTTCATCCACTTTGTTCCAAAAGACCCATTTTGTGCCAATGATAGAATAGTTTTTTGGTTTTCAAACACTCATATCTAAGAGCCTCATTGACTTTCTTTTGTTCTAATTGAGAGACAAGGGCGACAGATGCTTGTTTCCTTAAAGATGCGCTAGTTTACATCCTATCTAAAGTGTTTTTTATGATGATGTCATTTGGATAACTTACTCTATGTCTCCATTCTCTTGGCACTACAATCTTTTCAGGAAGGGCAGACGACTTCTCAGGATTGGGAGTCGACTCCTCTGTTTGAACAATGTTAGTAGAGGAAGTGTGTATTGTAATTTGAATAGGAGAGTCATCCTCAGGGAACTGCAAACTTGGGTTAGAGTCATCAAAAACAATATGCACAGATTCTTTAACACTAAGAGTACGTTTATTAAAGACTCTAAAAGCTCAACTAGAATGAGAATACCCCAAAAAAATATCCTTGTTGCTTCATGGATCAAACTTACCAAGATTGTTCTTACCATTGTTGTGGATATAACATTTGCATACAAAAAGGTGAAAATAGCTGATGTTGGGGTTTTTTCCTTTCCAGAGTTCATAAGGCATTTTCCTGAGAATGGGTCTGAGCATACACCTGTTCAACACGTGACGGTTGTACTAACTGCCTCAGCCCAAAAATGGTCAATTAGCCCTTGATCCAACAGCATGGTGCGAGTAGTATCTTGTAGTGACTGATTCTTTCATTCAGCTACACCATTATGCTATGGAGATCTAGGTAACGACAAGTTCTGAGAGATGCCATTATTGTTGCAGAAGTCTTTGAAGAGTTTATTTTCACACCCTCTTCCATGATCACTGTGAATGCTTGTAATGAAGTATCCTGCTTCTCTTTGAATCTTTTTACAGAAAACTTCAAAATTTGTAAAGGCTTCATGCTTATGAGATAAGAAGATAACCCAGGTAAAATGAGAGTAATCATCAATAATTAAAAAAGCATAACATTTAACACCAATACTTGCCATCTTAGTAGGCCCAAAGAGATCCACGTGCAACAGTTGTAGAGATTTTGAAGTTCTGATGTTGTTTGTGGCTTTGAATGAGGATCTTGTCTGTCTTTCAAACTGGCAAGCATCATACGGAAGATCTTTTTCAAATTTTAACTTGGGTAATCCAATGACTACATCTAATCTAGACAGTTTTTCAATTGCATGCATACTGGCATGACCAAGTTTCCTATGCCAAACCCATGGATCATTTGTAATAGTCTTTAGAGTTGTGAGAGTACAAAGATCAACATTGTTCAACACGTATATGTTTTCCACACGATCTCCATCATAACAGAGTTGACTGATGCTCAAAATATTATGCTTTAGTCCATCTACTAGGTAAACTGTAATGAGATCACATGATGGGCTAATTGTAATTGTACCCTCTCTAGTAACTTCACCTTTTGCATTGTCACTGAACCTAAGATATCCTCTATCGAATTTCTTAACACTTTTGAAATTTTCTTTCTTTCCCGTCATATGTCTTGAGCACTCGCTATCTATGATCCACATTCCTTTCTTGTAAGATTTGTTCTGGGGTGCCTACATCAAAGAGAAATCAATTTGTTTTAGATCCCCAATCATCATTGGGTCCTTGATTGTTAGCAGTAGAGACTTTTGGTTTCCAAATACATATACCCATTTTTAGAGTTTTGCACCTGAAAGCTTTGTGACCTATTTTACCACAATTGAAACAGGTGGATTTGTAAGCATTTTTATTTTCAAAATCACAATTTTGTGTTATTTTTTACGAAAATGAGTGTTTGGTCGAAAGGGTTGTTGACTTGATGATTTTCGGATGCTATTAATTCGCATCTTAATTTCATCAAGCTCCTCTTAAAATAAGTCAACTTCAGCTTAACTTCCTTCTAGAAGAATTTCTCAATTTTTTCTTTCATTTGAAATTCTATTATATTCATCAATATATTTTTGAAGTTCATCAGTAATCAAATCAATAATGTTTTGAAAATCATAACAATTAGGGCATTTAGGAATTCTTACCTTATTGATTTCTCCTATTGCCATGAAGCAACTGTTTGCAGTTTCAGTAGGATCTTCTTCAGATCCTTCTTCATAGCTCCATGCGTCTAGAGATTTTGGATAGTTGCCTCTGTGGGAGTTTTTCCTTTAGTCCTGGATAGTTTTGGAGAATTTGCCTAAGACTTCTGCAGTAGTAGCATCGATCATCATTTTGCTCATTTTGCCTTGACTCCTGCTGTGGTCTTTGTCGTCTTTGCCAGAGCACGAGTGATTAGTGCCATACCTTTATTATTTGTTTCATCAAGTTCTTCTTCAGTGAATGGTTTAGAATTGAAGGCGACTGATTTTTCTTGTCATCTTTTTTATATCGATGAATATGGTTTTGTTTGTATTCCATGAGATTTCCTCGCAATTCACTATATGTCATATTTTATAGATCATTGTCTTCTAGAATTGCTACCTTAGTTTTCTAGGCCTTAGTAAGGCTTTTAATCAGTTTCCTGACTTGTAACAAATTAGTATAAACCATTTCGAAAGACTTAAGATCACTGATGATCTTGCTAAATCAGGAGAACATAGTCTCAACATCTTCATCGTCAGCCATTTTGAATAGCTCGTATTCAATGACTAGAGCTTTAAGTCGAACCTCTTCGACTTTGCTTGTTCCTTCGTAGGTAACCTCGACCACATTTCCTTTGCAGTTTCACATGTTGAAATTTTGTCATACTGAGATCCACTTACAGCACAGTAAAGGAGAGTTATGGCTCTGGCATTTGTCTGTAAGACCTCTTGTGATCTATGGTGATTTCAAAGGATTCCAAATCCATAGGTTTTTTAGCTGATGCACCTGGGATAGCTTTTGGACCCTTTTTGATTACTAGCCAAGCTTGATAGTCAGTAGATTTGACAAAGATTCTGAATCTCTCCTTCCAGTAAGAGTAGTGCTGGCCATTGAAGTACGGAAGACGGTTTGATAAGTGACCGTCTTGGAGAATAACACAAGGAATCTGATAGTTATCCATTTCCGATCTTTTCTCACAAGTTGTTACACTTTCGAGGTGAGACCTTTCTCTGATACCAATTGATAGTCAAGAGGGGGGTGAATTAAAAATTTAATCGATAGTCGACTAACTTTGAGGAGTAGTCGACTAAGACAGCAATGGAAAAATAATGTAGAAAGTAAATTGACACAACGATGTATACTGGTTTATATCACTAATGTAGTGCCTAGTCCAGTCCCCTTGGGTCAGTAGGGTTCCTTTATGGTTCAAATGAAATGCGTTTACAAACTATGTTTCTCTCACTCTGATGTGTAGATCAGATTTCTTTTCAACTTTTCTTAAGAAAGCCTAGCCTAGAAAACCTCACTCTTTTCCTCTCTTTCTTTTACAATTGTTCACACAAGAGTACAATGCTTTGTCGAGTAGAATAATAGAGTTTTCTGTCTAGATTATTTTCTCAAAAATACAAGAACTACTTTGTATAGACGAGGCTAATATAGGTGGCTTCCAACGAAAACTAGTCATTGGTCATTTACATGACCCAAGGGAGTTCTTCCAATCAAGGATATCAGGGGGAATCCACGATTGGGGATACATCCATTCAGATTGGATGTTCTTTCCTTCTTCAGCTCTTTAATCTTCTATTGATTATGTTTCCTTCCTTTTGTGATATTCCAGTACTATCTTCTCAAATTAGATTTGTCATCTAATTGATCGTGTCCAAGGCATTTGATTGATCTTTTAGATTTTTCCATTATTGATTGATTTTTTTGATCTGAGTTACTTTATTTATTTCCTTGATTTTTCCTTTTGTGCTCGATTGATTTATCCTTGATTGATTTCCCAGATTTGCTCAATCTTCTACTTTTATTTCATTTTGGATGCTTTCATTTCCTGTTTGTCATTAGACCATCAATCAACATCTCATCTGGATCTTGATATATTTGTTTCCCTTTTATGCTTGGCATCAGACTCTTTTAGTATCATGCCAGATGTAGTAACAGGTTTTCATTGTTTCCTTTTTGATGTCTTCCTACAGTTTGTCATTAATCAAAACATTTTAGCACTAACAGGTGGTGCCAATGACAGACCCATGGCTACCTCAATCAAAATAAAAAGATAAGCAAAACTAACTCTAATACATGATGAAATAATTTAATGAATCATCAAAAGTAGAGGAGGCTCACCAATCTGCTGAACGCTCGAAGTTCCTCAACAATTCGCCTATTGATGACCTCTATCCTGCATATCTACATCATAATACGATGTAGTCAAAAAAGGGGACATCGATACTTGGAATGTACTAGTATGTAAAATAGCTGAGTGAAACCGAATAGGTAGAATAATATAAAAAGAACATTTAATATGTCAAATGTCTATCTAAAGCAAGAATAAAGAGTAGACAAGTGACCCATCAACTCATCTCAAAAGGGCTCATCTCAACTCATCTCATCTTAACTCGTCTCATCTCATCTCGACTCTACTCAGTTTGGGAACTTTCAGGGAGTTTCTCTTAACCAACAACAACCACTTGTGAGACAGGGGTTGTACAACAATCATATTGATGTTGCCAGAGTCGTCCCATACTTGCCAGGTAAGGGATGAATATAATCTACGAGGAATCTGAACTCAGCCATCCTCTATTGATTTCAGGGATGTAAACTCGAGAGGGGACCATGAGATATAATGCCTCAATCCTCTCCTATACTAGGACAGTATAGGTAATGAGGGCAAGTGGGACTCATTCTTACTCATATCGATACTGGATACTCCTCGAAAACTCAATGCTCAAAAGGCTCCTCGTCACCAACTCAAGTAGCCTCATGGAGGCACTCATAGTCTCAATTGGTCTCATAGAGACTCTTATCATATCAATTAGTCGCATGAAGACTCTCATCATCTCAATTAGTCTTATGGAGACTCTCATCATTTTAGTTGGTCTCATGGAGACTCTCATTATCTCAATTAACTCAAACTCAAGGGTCCTCTATTATTTCAGGGACTTTAACTCATCTCAATGAACTTAATTCTCATCTAAGAACTCAAGGACTCAGATCATCAATTAGAAGAAGTCATTTAGACATAACATCAAGAACTCAATTATGAAGACTCGTAGAATCATCAAGCTCAAATAACTCAACCTCATACTCACATCAAGATTCCCATTATCATACTCACATCAAGGCTCTAGACTACATCCCTAGGTTTATTCATGTATACTTTCAGAAGTTAACATATACGGTTTATACAATATCTCATGAAAAGTATTCAATTCAAGAAAACAAGTTTATGATAATCATCAACATATAAACATACATGTAACAAATACGATTTCTCAAGAAAATAATCAAGAATTATGCATGTAGACTCAAGAACCTTCAACTCTCATCTAAGACCATCTATGGGGCAAATGAGAGAATAATCTCATATTTTTATTTAGCCTTACATACCTGGAATGAAGTTCTTTTAAGTCATCCGTCAAGAATTCTCCAATCCCACATTCTTCTTTCTTCTCTTTCAAGCCCTAACTTTCAAGTATTGTGAAGAAGGACATAGAATGGGTTATTTGACCCAATTTACTCATCAAAACAACCTAAATGGGATGTGTTTCAATTTAGGAAGGGCTGGAAAAAGTCTGGAATGCCCTAAAAAGATTTAAAATTTTAAACTTTGGTGGAACATTTCGGGATAACAAGTTCGCGACACGGACCTATCGCGCACCATTGAAATTTTGAAAATTCAATCCCATCAAAATAATTGAGGAAAAGTCTAAGTATGGGTCTGCGTCATAGAGTTGTCGCATACCCTCACTGTTTTTGGTCCGCGATAGGTCCGTGTCGCGGAGCTTTCGCGTACCCTTACTGTTTTTGGTCAATTTGTGAAAAATTATTTCTGACTCGGTTGTTCTTAAATCAGATTGAGACCATTTTCTGGCTCGATTTTCCATGTTGATCTCAAATCTGGTCTTAGATTTTCCATCGAAGCTTTGAAAGACGCGTTACGTGCATGTCTCTGTTCTAAGGGTATTTTGATAGTTCTACCGCGTGCTCAATTTTAGTTATAGAAAGTCTTTCTTTTATCATTTTAATATTCAAAGATTCCAACATACTATGATAGGAAGTTAAATAATAAGTATATTATAGTATATTATTATTAAAGTTATGTTATTTGGCGGAATTAAGAGTAAACTCTAGGCTCGAAATTTAGGAACTATATTATCACATTAGATGTATTTTCGTCTCTAGACTAGATATATCGGAATATGGGTATCTATGGACTTATTTGCTTACAAAAATTATATATTTGATAGATTTGAAATATTTGGAGATATTGAAGAATGGTTGAGCATGGATGATTAGCTAAACTTGATTTCGGTTCTTCAGTTGAGGTAGGTTATGGTTTGTTCTATCTCATTGAGAGACTCTTACTAGTGATTGATAGTCATCAAGTAAAGGTGTGAAATTTTCTATGCATTTAATTGTTGATATATTGTTATGATTGGTCTGCAATCCCAAGACCATGAAATCCATAATCTTGAACTTGATCTATCAAACTGATGCAATGAATAAAGAAGGCTTGAGAAAATATTGTTAATGAAGTGGAAAGTAAGAATAATAAATTAAATACAATTTGATCAGGTGTCATGTTCCGACATGATATTATGGATCAGGTTTCATATTTCGACACGATATATATATATATATATATATTGGATTGGCTGCCATATTTCGGTATGATAATAATAAAAAAACACACTAAAATAATTTAATGTACTTCATTTCAGAGAACCTATCTCCCAAAAGAGCTGTGGTGTGGAGGTCTGAGTCCTCATGTGTATTCTTGATATTGTTGAATGGTTTTATACTTATTCTTGTTGTTGCCATATATTAAATGTTGTAGTTGATTTCATACTATTATTTTATGCATATTGATTTCTATTTTGAGTTGGTAAATGATACTTACACAGTACATGTTGCTCATACTGGCCCCTACTTGTATTTTCTTTATTTTGTTTTGTGGACTGTAGTGAGTGTTCCACCAACTTTGACTCGCGGATGAGCTATTCCTCTAGATCGTATTGGATCCTATTAGTTATGTCATGGTGTCCTTAGCTTTCGAATGTAAACCGTTTTATTCATTTATTTTGGTGTTGGCAATCTTAGACTTGGTATTTGTGTCCTTGATGTCACGACTTTCAGGTTTTGAGAAATGTTATGTAATAGAAGAAGTAGGTTTTCTTATTCTTACTTTTATAAGTTGAACTTCCACATTTCTATTGTATTTATAAGTTGAACAACTATATAGGCTGGGATTTATATATTTGGTTCGTCCACCTAGGAGGGTAAGTATGGGCTCCACTCAATGCCCAGTTTGGGTCGTGACAACAATGATAAAAGGATCATAGCTTCCATATTATCTAGTGTGCTTAACTTCAATTATATTATGTTGCTACTGCATCCCTGTGCCTATTTGTGATGGGTCAAACCACTTACATAGAAACAATACTATCTTCTTTTTAGGTCAACCTGAATATCGAACTTCAATAATCTCCTAAATGACAGCATAATATTCAATAGTTTCGCCATTACTGTCGATATCACCTTGAATGAAGACACCGCTATTATTGATATTCTTATATGGAGAAACTTCCTCAGTTTGAAACTTAAAGTCATTAACACAATATTTACTCATTGTCTGAATTTGAGATTCATGCCCGAGTGTGATTTCTCTTCACTAATGTTGAATGCTGATCAGTTGAGTGTTCATCATAAACTTACAAACTGTATCCAAAATAATACAATTTAGTCTTAAATAAATACATCATTCCTACTAATTCAATATGATTAGGCTTTCACACTTACTATTCCTTTAACTATTTGGCAAAACTCATGTATATGGCTTCATTGTCCCAGGTGTTGACGAACAATCTAATATTGATATGTACATTTTTCTTAGTAAGTAAATACTAATTATTATGTAACTTGACAATATAATTTATTTAATACTTACTAAATATATGGGTGAATTTTTGGGCAATTAAGTAGAATACGGGTCAGAGCTGATTGTCTTTCCATAGTCGTGAAACCTCTTTTTCCATACCTTTTAGATTCTCGGTCACTTTGATTAAAAATTGAAATCTAGGAAACATCATATCACTCTCATCTTCATCATTCCGATTTGACCTATTTTGCGTGCATGGCACTTCATCCCTAAAGTAATAAGAATAAAAGTCGCAATTTCTATTATGATATGAGCTTGAACAATTGATCCTTTGATCTATCCCCTTTGTTTAATTGTTTGTTTGCAACCTCCAATTTTTGTGTACATACCAATTTCAAATGTGTTAATCATAAAAGTTTATTGTTTATATATTGATTATATGTAATTAAGTACTTAATCAGTCATAAAAAATATTACCATTCAAATGGATACATCCACCTTGTTTGAGCTGGACCTCCAAAGCAGACTTCTTGTACAAGATGAATAGAAAGATGCTCCATCATATCAAAGAAGCCAGGCAGAAAAATCTTCTCCAACTTTGTAGTAATGACAAGAATATTTTCCTCCATCCTGTCTAAACTACTTTCAAACAATGTTCCAGAATATAAATCTCTAATGAAAAGACTTATCTCTGCGTTTGGATTCCATATCCTCTCAAGAAGGTGGCTAAAAGCAATATGAAGCAAAGTTTTCATGAACACATGACAATCATGACTTTTCATACCCATAAACTTCCCTTCATTCAAGTCTGCTCGCTTGCCCAAATTTGAAGCATATCCCTCTGAAATCCTCAAATATTTAACCCACTCATATATTTCCCATTTCTCATCCATAGTGAATGAAAAACTGGCTTTAGGCTTAGCAATTTTTTCATTTAGTAGTTCCTGCAGCCACAATTCTTTCTTCCTACAATATTCCTTTAAGTCCATTCTAGCTCTTTGGTTGTCTTTTGTTTTGCCTTTAACATCCACCACTATGTTGAATAAGTTGTCAAAATAATTTTTCTCAATATGAATCGCATCAAGATCATATCTTAGGAGATTATCCTTCCAATATGGCAACTTCCAGAATATGCTTTGTTTAGTCCAATTATGTTCAATACCGTATCCACGAAGTCTAGAAGGTGGACCCTCTGTAACTTTAGGTAGCTGAGAAACTCTCTCCCGAATTTGATGTCCTGTCAATGATGGGGGTGGAGGATCAATTTTAACCCTGTTTTTTCTGAATGCATGCTTTATCTTTCTGAACTCATGGTCCATTGGCAAGAATTGCCAATGATAATCAAAGCATGAATTTTTTTTGTCATATTTTAGGGTGAAAGCCTTACTATGTTCATGCAATAAGGACAAGAAAGCTTTCCAGCAGTCATCCAACCAGACAACATACCATATGCAGGAAAATCATTAATAGTCCATATTAAACAATCACACATAAAAAAAATTCTATTTGGTTGATATGTCATAAGTCAGTACACCTTCAAACCATAACTGAAATAAGCTCATCTATCAAAGGTTGTAGAAAAATATCAATCAAACTTTTTGGGTTACGAGGACTTGCAATAACGCAGTTTAAAAATATGAGTGGACTTGTCATGCACATTTCAGGAGGAAGATTATATAGAGTGAGAAATATGAGCCATCAAGAATAAGTCGTAGAAGAATTTGAGAATGGTGTGAAACCACCTGCACACCACCCCAATTTGACATTTCTAGGTTCTCTAGAAAAGTTAGGATATACATTATCAAAATGCTTCCATGTTTCTCAATCAGATTGATGAGACAACACACCCGGTGGCCTTATAAATTGACGGTGTCCCCTCACATGTAGGCAAACCACATCGATGCATACAACCTCTTCAGTCTAGGAATAAGAGGTAAATAATACATCCTTTTAATTGGAACCATCTTTCCAGTCGGAGTCCTCTTATAATGAGCATAACCGCAAAACTTACAAATATCCAAGTCATTATCATTGTTGTAGTATAACATGCAGCTATTAACACAACAATCAATTCTATCATGTGACAATCCTAACTTGGAAACTAGTTTCTTTACATGATAGAATTTCTTGGGTATGTTAAACTCTGGATTGACCAACTCATCCAAAAGATTGACCATTGAGTCCATAATGAAACGATTCCAAAAAGTGCCTAAAAATGTACCTTGGATGTACTCGGATTCATAAATTATATATATCTCAAAATTCATGCGTGAAATCAAAAATTTGACTACATATTCTTGTTCAGGGGGTCAAATTGAGTGGGGGATGTGTCTTACCCCAATTTAAGAGCAACCATAGAAAAATTTGGAAATCACAAAAATGCGATTTCCAGAGATCATGGGAGCCCCTGGCGCGATGTGCCAATGGCGTGCTCTAGTGTTAATTTTGTCTAGTTTTTCACGTTAAGTCCTTAATTGGTTCAATTTGGTAAAGTTTGGGACCAAATTTAAATTTCTTCTAAAGTGTGGTCTTTAAGATTTAAAATTGTTAGTGGGGTCATGTGTGGTGGCACTTTTCAATTGGTTCTAGTGGAGACTTGATTGCCTATATGCAAGAAGAGATTCCCACACTTCGAAAAAAAAGAGAGAGAAAGCTAAGAGGGCAAGCAACCCTCTCGGGTTGCTACAGTGATCAAGGAGAAATTCATTTTTTTCGATCTTTCGATTATTTGATGCTTCAAGCTTGGTATATTGGGTCCCCTAAGTAGCGTAGAGGTGTTAGTTGGTCAAGGAAATGCTTGGTTTGATGGTTTGAAAGGTATGTTAAATTCTAACTTCATTTATGTAAATTAAAGATTGTGGGTATGTTAGGGGAGTGTTAAATTGAAGATAAACATGAAAAGAGAGTTGATTGTTAGTTTGAATTGTGAATTTGGAATTTGGGGTTTGAATTGGGGACAAGCTTTCATATGAAGATATATTGATTTATATTTATATGTTCATGTTTATTTGTCATGAAAATAGTCTTTGTGGGGTGAAAGAAGTGTTGGGAAACTATGTGAATATATACATGAGGGTTAGCTTGAATTGGAGCCCCATTGTAAGTGTAATGTTATGTTTTAACGTTGGGGGTTTGCGTTGGGCGTTGGAGTGATGTATTATAGTTGTTGGAGTATATAGG
>JAOTQR010031184.1:0-16155 GCA_025774065.1 Solanum ossicruentum | reverse complement strand
ATTAAGAATATTTGAATATGCATGGTCCTTAAATGTTTGAATCTAAGCATGGGTGATTATATTATGATTTCAAATGTTGATTTAACTATGTTTGCACTTGAATTTCATATTATTTTGATGATTTTAGATTGAATCTAAATTACCCATGTCACTCACATCTCAGTCACAACATATGCATTTCATGAGCATGAACTTATGGAAATTATGAAGTGGTTTAAGCCCAATTATGCAAAGTATATGATTTTTGACAAGATTATGGTTATGATAAGAATATGATCACATATATATATCTATTGATTATGACTCTTTTGAGTATCATGGGTGCTTGCACCATCTTGTATATGAATGGACTATTCCTATGCATGAGTATTATGATCATGGACTATGATTTGACATTTAAGCCTAAGTATGATGAGTTATGAGTTATATTTTGGTATTTAAGCCTAAGAATGCATTGAAATGATTTGAAAAAAAAGACTATTGCCTCCTTTGAAAGCAAGTATATACATACTTATATATACTATCGTGGGATGACAACTTAGCACCGATGGATAGAGGATTTGCTCTCTTTTCTTGAACTATGTGCCTAACATAGGTTTCCTTTCTAAAATGAGAGTTGTTCCCATAAGGAAAGATGCCTCCTAAATGAGAGTTATTCCCGTAAGGAGAAGACATGATATGATAAGACTTGATATGCTATATGTAAAAATCCTATCTGAAATGAGAGTTGTCCCTAAGGAAGGTTACTTTATGTGAAATAGGAGTTGTTTGATTTACTTTTGGCAAGTGGACCACCTCTTTACCGATGAGGGGATTTCATTGGGATTCCAGATAATAGCTTGTTTCGTCTTACTCATGTCGATCAAGGTCACATCCTCGCTATATATATGAGCATCAAGCATTTCATGCATCATTAGTTTCATAGCATCTTGTTATACTATTCTTTTGATTATATCTTTTCTATATTATGTGCCCTTGTCATTTAACATTGAAATATAGGTTTGGTAAGTTACATGCATTGCACCCTGCATACTTAGTATATTCAAACGTACTAATGCATACTTTTGTGTCACGACCCAAGTCTAGGTCCTAGATGTGACCGGCAAATGGGGAACCCGAACGAACCCCAAACAAGCCTCATAGCATATATTACACATCTTTGGTTGCGGAAACAATTAAAATAACAATAAGGAATAAGCATTAACAAGGGGAAGTGAGACTAAGGGAGAGATAGAGAAAGATAGTAACACTTAAATATCATAGATGAGTCAAGTTCAAGCATAATACACAACTTGTCTAACAACACATCTAAACATAGATACTTAGTGGGGGCCAAGACAAAGTAACCAGGCTCACCTTCATAGTCAAAAGAGCAATAAAGTAGAAAGTATCAACACAAAGCATAAGAAACATAGACCAACGTCCTCGGAATGGAGGACTCACCTACAAGCTTGAGTGAAACCGTACTAGCCATGTGGATAGAGATGCTCAAGCGGCGCTTCGGTTACTACATAGTGATCATGTAGGCATAGAGTATTCGTTAGTACGTTGGAATGTACTAAGTGTGCGGTATTCAATGCAACAGGAGATATCTGCTATAATCAAAATGCATAATCATAACAAGAAATAATATATTAGCAACATGGTATGCATGAATAATGCTTATGGTAAAACATGCTTGAAAATAATCATTCTTATATAGCTTGTTTAACTCAATAAGATAACATGATTAGATCATCTAAATATCTTGTACTAGAGGGTGAGAGATTTAGCATGAGTCATAACCCCTTCTAGTAGGTAATGGGTGGTATATGAGATAATGATTAGCACATGAGGGTAAAAGGTAGCATAAGTCATAACCCCTACATGTGTGCATATGGGGTAAGGCATTCCATATAGTTCATAACCCTTTCATATGAGTGTATTTCATAACCTCAAATCATACATGAGGGTAAGGAGTACAACATAGTTCATAACCCTACATGTTAATATGAGTGCATGGCATAACCTAAAAAATGAGTTTATGGCATAACCTAAAAAATGAGTACACTGCATAACCCCAAATCATACATGAGGTTAAGGAGTATCACATAGTTCATGACCACTACATGTAGACATGAGTAAGTGAATAACATAACTTCGTATATTAGGGTAAAGTGTACAACATAGTCCATAACCCTTACATGTAGGAATTAGCCTTGCACTGGAGGGTAAAACACATAACATAATTCATAACCCCTTCTAGTAGGCTTCACAATACACAAGAACATAAACTTTAGCATAAGAACCCCATAACTCATCAACAATTCCCAAGAACATAACAACATGAGAACCCAAAAATTCACTTGCAATACTATAGGTGCTTCACATGATTAAATACACATATGTACATTCCTTTCATCATTGTATACATACATTTCTTCATCATCATTTGGTCATCATATATATACATCATTTCATCATCATTTCACCATCATATAACTATCATAACATCATTTAACTCACAAGACATACATTGGACCTTCAATTCATTAAGAAACCCAAGCTGGACATTTTATCAAACACTTAGATGATGTGTAGTGCTAGTGTAAAATCATGCAATTCAAGAGTGAAAACATGCAAGTAAAATCCCATGTAAGACCATTAGTCAACACTTTGTAACACCCACGAGCAACATACATAAAGATTCTTCATCAAATCCAACATTAGATCCAAGATTTAGAGCTCAAAACATGCTAAAACAACCATACTTTCATGAACTCAAATCACTATGCAGTAAATTTCTTAATATACAAAAACCACATGTAAAATTAACTTTAAATCATGCAATATTAGTAAAATTAAAAGGCTTGGGCACCATAGGTGAAAGGACCCAATGGTTGAAATCCACATACCTTAGCTTTGGAGAACCCTTGAAAGAGATTGGAGATGGAGACTTGAAGCTTGAATGAAATACTTGAAGAAACCCTTAAGATTGGTCTTGAGTTTTGGGACTTGAATTTAGGGGGTGAAATATAAGTCTAAGTGTTTGAGAGGATAATGGAGAATGTAAAAGATAATATGAGAGTGAAATAAGGCTAAACATATGTATTTTCTTGTGTGGGAAGGCTTAGGCCCAAAATTTAAAAGTCTTGGACCGAAGTAAAAAAGATACACAGAAAAAGAACATTGGCGCATTGTGCCAGCATCGCGCATAACATTTTGGAAATCGCATTTTGCGATTTTTGAATTTTGATATGATTGCTCTAAAATTGGGATGAAGTCGAATTGTCGATATCACACATGAATTTTGAGATATATGGAAATTAAGATTCCGGGCATTTCTAAGGCACATTTTCGAGCACTTTTTAGGGTCGTTTCATTTTGCCTATATGATTTCACCATGTAAGCACCGAAGATTACTTTCATCCACAGTTCGATGGCTAGATCGGATTTTGAGACATTTGTTATGGTGAGTCATATCCTCAAAGGACAAGCTACCACTCATCTACCTTAAGTTGCTTTGTTTATGTTATCTATACTTTGAGGGTGAACCTAGAACATGTATTGGTCCCCGTCATATCTTATGACCAGAAGCATTGTTGGACATCTTGTAGACTCTCGTCAGATCTATGTGTTATCTGTTGTATTTGAACCTTATGATCATGGTTATCTTATGGTTTTGGCTATTATGGTTTGATTATGGGAATCATGCTATATATGTATGTTTGATGTGGAAGTGTGGAAGATCCTAAGTCCCGAATTGCCCACATAGAGCTGAGCAGCTTTCCCGTGAAGATCTTTTTCCGAACAAAGAGGAGGCGTGAGTCATACTTACCCACCTCTTAGTCATTTGTGCTATATGCAATGTAAATCCATGCTAATCCCTTTCCCTAAAATACCGCAGATGCAAATCCTGCTTCAACCACCCTTCCTTCTTCCTCCTTAGCCCCCATGGCGTGAGTCCTACTTTCTCATCTCTTAGAACTATGTGTTTAATTTTGAATGTGCTTTTGAACCAATGATGTGAATTTAGATACTTGAGGCTTGTTTGGAGACTCTCGGGTTCCCATTCGCCATGTCACGATCACTCCTAGACCCCAAATCCGTGTCATGACATTAATAACCAATAACAATAAACCAATAACGTTTTATCGATTCAGTTTATTGGTCGATTCGGTTTTAATGAATCAACTTGTCATTTTAAGAATGTGTTCCTTTAGTTAATATTTAATATATTCTTTAAGAATTATACAAGCAATATACTAAATTTAGTCGGATGACCCCGAATTTTCATGATCCAAAAATTTAACATAAATTCGCCCCTCAATAGTGAAGCTAGACCGTGCCAAAGCTCTTTGGGTTGATGTTGATAGATGGTGGGCAAGCTGAAAGCATTAATGAGTAAAGTTCAATATTTTTTGCCAAAGCTCTTTGGGTTGATGTTGATAGATGGTGGGCAAGCTGAAAGCATTAATGAGTAAAGTTCAATATTTTTTGCCGAAGCATGTGACAATACTTACTGGGATTTCAAGTACCTCATGTAGAGATGTAACGATTTGCTACTTATTTGGCTCTCTTTATTAATTTGTCATGTGACATTAAATCGAGATATGTCATTTACAAATAAAATATCTAGTTTTGAGGGACCACAACAATATTTGTGAATCTTTGTTTTCTCATCCTGTTGTTTGCACGGTGGTTTTGTTGCTTCTTTTTTCTTTTCTTTTGATATATCGAATCAATTTGTGGATCAATAGTGTTGAATTATAATAGTACAAAGATAATTTTAATATAATATAACATTATTTATTAGGTCAAGTTGATGATTTTTTTATTTCTTAAAAACATGATATTACCGCATATATCACTTTATTACACACCGTAATGTGTAATATTATTTGTAGTCCCAAACATCTTTCATTCTAAATAAGTTTCAGTTTCACATTACTTATCACCTCATGAATAGAGATAAATAGTGCTTTTCATATCAATCGAATATTTATGATCATCAAAATTTATTATTTTAATTTTTGTGTATGCACCTTTAAATTAAAGTTACAAATACAGATAGTAAATTAATTCTTAGTATATGCAAGCAAAAATATCAACTTGGAGCCCATGCCATCAATATGTCATCCATACGCTGGTCTTGTCTAATAATTAGCCCTAATATAAGTGTTTGGGCTAAAATAATTCAAAATATTTTTAACATGATGTGATATATTTGCTTTAGCTCGAACCCTTTTTCACGCTTCAATCTACCGACCCATGCAGGCACCTACTTTAACTCTAGATAGGAGAACCCATAATTACTTAAGCCAATTAAATTAAGCAAAATATGACAAAAAAATAAAAATAAAAGATATTGCTGGAAAAATCTTGTTATTATAATACAGAGTTAAAATTCAATTTAAAAAATTTTTACCAAAAAAATAAAAATAAATTAATGTTCCAATTATTCTAGTCTAAACAGGTACAAGAGCTTCTAAGAATATAATTGTGAAATAAATTAATGATATAGCCACCAACACAAGGAAGGAAGAGTGGAAGTTGTTGGAGATCGTCTTTGTCTTCACCTAAGAAACATCACTAATTTTGCAACCAGACTATACCACAAAGGTATAGCTAGAGTAATATCAATACAAAAAACAGGTACTGATAAACATCTTCGGTCAATCCGAAATCCATCACATAATATATATTCAAAAGCAAGCATGAAATAAGGAACTGCACCACCCAATCTTTTATCTAGATACTTTTATATTCTGATTAACTTAGTCGACCCTGATATATGGCATGATCTCAGCCTTTAAATATTCCACTACTAGTTCTAATAAAAATCAAGACGTAACCCTTCTATTCCTCATAAGCAATAAGGATTCTGACCCACAACTGGTAACTAGTCTAGTCAATCAACTACTTTAATTTAATCGTTCTCAACTATGTCTGGTCCAGAATGTTTAGAAACTCATTTGCAAGATGTCCATATTAAGATAATTAAGACTCACTCCCTTCTACCTATATTATCTCACCATGGTGGGACCTAACCTGCTATGATGACGCTGTCATAATGGAATTTCTCTTGCCAATGAGGCCTATATAGTAAAAACAAATTGGACTACCTTTCCCAAACCCATATTGACATACCATTTATAATATCAAATATAATTTAAGTCACCAATTTCTTACTTAACAAACCTTCAACCATCCTCCACTTGGACATACTTGACCTTGTATTCGTTTCAACATATATAATATAACAAACATCCTAATCAGATTAAGTAGAGGATACATAATCATATCAGTCATATAACATCACTTGGACTTTCAACCCTTTCATATCAATTGTTACATTGAATGAGCATGATCAATTATAGTTAGATCAATTCGTATGTCATTGCACATGTAATCATAATCAAGTAATAGGCTTACATATGAACAATGGTCTTTTCATGGAATCTACATCCAAACTGTTAGCGTGTCAAAACGTGACATTCGATCAATAATATGTTGAAATGTGACACTCGATCCAATATATACTAAAGTGGTACCCAATCTAACAACTAAAATCACAAACATAATTATTATCACAATAAATGATTCACAAACTATCACAATCACGTAGTAGGTTCATAAATCAACAATGATACACTCATAAACACACTCAAATTGTTAGCGTGTTGGATGTGACATCCAATCCAATAATTAATATATTAGAACATGACACCCAATTTAATAATATGTCAGAACATGATGATGAGTCATGAGAAAATGACTTTTATGATGCTTAAAACATGGAATTATTGTAAGTTCTTAAGCGCATTTATTAGTTTAGTATGCGTGTTTTGTGTTTGTTTTGTAGGAAAACCAAAACTTCATGAATCTATAGACGTTGGACTAATTTGAAGTGATTTGGAGCTAAAATTGGCTTGAACATGAAAGGAGTCACTAATGGTTGATATGGACACACCATACGACCATTTGATACATGTGTGTGGCTGAAAAGCAAAACAAAATAGAACGAAGCTACAACATACAAGTATTAATCTATCTCGGCTGCAACTAAGCAAAGTTGTGAGAGGTTAAATTGAAGAAGCCATTTATAGAAGCTGCTAGCTGATTATGGTCAGTTAGAAGACTGATTTGATGGTACAAATGTAGGTAAGGCACTGCTAGGAGACCAGGAAATCACAAACAAAGCAACAACAAAAGCTATAAGGCACACAACATAAGCTATCTCGGACAAAATGATCAAGTCATGTAGTTGCATTATTTGTACGTGCTGGGAAGTTTGCTACTGTCCATGTTCATTTAAGCTGCTCATATGCTGATATGGAGATGAAGAGAAGAAGTAGCTAAATATTCCAGGAGCAGTGCAGGATGAAACAGAATGAAAAGAGCTAGGGAACACACCACAGTCACGTTCACGAGCCGTGGTGATACTTAGTGATTGTGAGCCTGCTCGTCCAGGTTGTGCGTGTCAGGAACGTCGTCAAAGGCTTCATCATGATCCCTTGCATGACTATGGTGTATTCCATGAGCCGTGAGGGTGCTCATGGGAAGCACCTAGGCAGCGAGAAAACAAGTAAAGTCAAGACAAGTCTCACAATTGCCTTCCATGACCCGTGTGCATCTTCACGGATCGTGAAGGTGTGCGAGTAGAGGGGCTGATTTTAAACAATTTTTGCACCAAGTAGCAGACCACGGAGGAGTTGCACGACACGTTAAAACCACCACGAAGCGTGGTCTGTTCCGTGAAAGGCCATGTCGTCCAGAATTGTTTAAGCTTTCATTGTTTAAGCTTTCCTAGTCCAACTAGGATTAGTTTCTTAATTATTTTAGGGTAGGTTTTATTTAGTATAAGTAGGACTTTTAATTATTTATTTGGAACAATTTTATAACCCACGTTTTGGGGGCTGCTGGACACACAATTGAATGATAATTTTTCCATATTTTCTCTTCAAAAACACGAGTTGACAAGCAGCACAAGGACAACAACGTTGTTAGTTTTTTTTATTATTGTTTTGAGTCTTTAATTATTGTTTTGCTTTGCGTTTTAGCGTGTAAATTAAGAATTGATTTCTTCTCCCTCGTAAGTGATTTTAACATGGATTATTCATGATTCATGCTCTAATCTTTGCGAGTTCGATAATCTAGATCCACAACTAGGACTGTGAGAACCATGACAACTCAATGAGATAGACAAATTTGGAGTAAATATTGGGATTGATTATCGTATACATTGTAGTATTCTTCACTTTAACTTCTTTCTTAATAAGTCGACACATTAGGGTAAGTCAGTATTCATTACATGCCTGAAAGGATGGAGTGATTAGGAAAAAAAAATTCTACAATAGAAATTTTTGGGTTATTAACCTAGTTTAAGTACTTGAGACTGAAATGTGAGAGTATTCTAGGATCCATAGCTAGGGTCAAAGAGTATACGTTCTGAGACCGAAAGGTGATGAATGAAATGCATTTGAGAAGGACCGAAAGGTGAATTAGGTGTTATACAACTTGTTCGTTCTTGTATACACAATCATGAATGGGTTTACTAAACGAATTAGGTTATCGTGTTGGGACTCATGGGGACCGCAACCCTAGTCACCATTAAACTGTCTAAGCCTTAGTTTATTTTGCATTCATACTCATAGTTAGGAGCTTAAATCAAACCCCCCCATATTTACTTTTCTGCACTTGTTTGTTTTCTAGAAATAGAACCAACGACTAAATTAGGATAACTAGTAGAGTTGTTTCAACCTATTCCATGTGGGATCGACCTCGACTCTTAGTTGGTAAAATATATTGCTAACGATCATCCATATTCTATAAAAGAAGTATGTTTGAACGTTATCACATGACATCTGATCCAATAATGTGTTAAATGTGACACAATTTGTAATCAAAATCACAACAAATGTTTTACAAACTTACCCAATTCAAGTAATAGGTTCATTGCATGTAATTTGATTTCAGGTAGTCCTTTCTTTAGGTTCATTTTGTCTTTCTTATACATGCAAGTAGTACCAACATGCAATTAACAAGCACATATATCATAGATAGGGCATAAACCATCACATATTAATATAACCGTGATACTTGAAGCCACAAGTAAATCAACGGATTCATTGATGATATTAACAATATGAAGACAATTAACATTCACCGTCTTATTTCATGAATAGGCATTGTCATAACCATTTTAACCCGAGGTCAAAACGTCGTATAACATTTGGAGATTTCTAAATAATTAGCTTAAGGAGTCGCCACCTAATTATTTTTAAGGTAAATTAGAATACCTATTTTTTGCTAAAGTGATGCTACTTTAACTCCAAATTAATGGTCTACTTAACCTATGCGATTCTAGGTAAGGGTTCTAAATTATCCTGAAGAGAAGGTGTGAGACATTCTTTAAGATCTGTTAAAAACAATTACCAACTAGAGGTGTGCCCAAATCCAAAAATCTATATTATTGTTAACTATGTGGATCAAAAAGATATCATATTTAAATAACACAAGCGAGTATATATTGTAAAGAAAAATAAATAAGCAAATAAATAATGAAAATATGTGTAGTTGTGAATGACTCCAAGCAAGGTTCTTTTATTTGACTTGCTATTCGAGATAGTGTAAGATGTTGACTGCATGCGTAGATATGATGGTGTCAAGTCATGAGACTTGAATTTGCGAGAGTCCCGAATTGAGACTCCCTTTTGCTCCCAAGTGTTCATGCAAATAAAGAGAAAATATAAAGATCAGTACGACACTCAACTTTTTTTCATGAGATTGAATAAAGCACATGTAAAGTCAAATAAAGTTATACATCAAATATATATATTGTCTAGAATATGAAATATGCAAATATAAGACAAAATACACACTTTGTGACGAGCGGCTTTTTACTAACTAAAATAGTTAAATCACATATGTTTCAAGTACAAGATACATAAAATTTAAAGAACACTCAAACATGTGCGTGCTAACAAAACAACAAAAATTTTAGAACTCACAATTTTATGGATCAAGCTACACACAAAGCCAGAGGTGGAAACAGTGAGAAAACTTGAACCAAATTACATAAAAGTTGTACGCATATAACAAAATCATATCCAGATTACTCTAAGAGATCAATCCATTATCTAAAATAATCATTTTCCAATCAATTTTATATGTCATAAGATAAACAGAAATGATAGTTAATAACAAACGAAGAAATTGATATGATCAACATAGAACTCACGTCACTATGTGTTAGGAAATACGATATGAAGATCTAAGAAGAAAAAAGAAAGATTGAGGAATAAGAAGTTCTTCCTAGAGAGAAGGCAGAGAAAATTCATCAAGAGAGAGAAAGTTGCTTTCGTGGTAACACCCAATGGGTAAACTATGGACAATTACACAAAATACATTTATACACGAAGATTATCTGAGGAATGCTTTACAATTCTTACTTGCTTGTAAGATTGTTGGATTTCTGAATGCCTAACAAATGAAATGATCCTCCTATTTATACAACTTCCTAAGGGCCCTAGCCGTTACTACAATGCCATTCCTAGCTGTTGCTACAGTGCCCTGACCATTGCTACAGTGCCCTGATTGTTGCTACAGTACCTTGACCGTTGCTACAGTGCCCTGACCATTGCTACAGTACAGAGAGTTCTGGAGCCTTTCGGGGTGCGTCGGACATGTTTCTAAGACAGTACATAGATATAATCATCAGGCTCCACAACCTAACAATTCTCCCACTTGGATACTGATCTACTCGGCCTCCAAAATAATAAATGTATTCCAAAAAAAAAATTCTTCTATCATCAATATCTTCAACCCATCGTAACACTTTCTTTTGTGCAACCTACAGTATACCAACCGATGTTTTGTATAACCTAAGTTTTTCAACACCAACACACTTGGTCAACATGTCTGCTGGATTCTTTGCACCCTCTATCTTCTCCAAACATATGTCACCATCTTTTACTGCCTCCGAGTAAAATGGTACCGTCTTTGGATATGCTTCTTCTTCGAATGATATATTGGATTTTTCACCAACTGTATGACACTCTGACTATCTATTTAAAGAATTTTCTCGTACTGCTTCCTGCCAAATTCTGCCAAATAATCCACCAGCCATATCATTTTTTTGCAACTTCAACTATTTTTATGTACTCAGCCTCAGCCGACGAAAGGGCAATACACTTCTGAAGCTTAGACATCCAGCTAACTGTTGTTCTATATATAGTGTAGATGTACCCAGATATGCTCTTGCTCGAATCCACATCTCCACTTAGATTAGTATCCACAAAACCCTGTAGGATTATCTTCCATTATCATAACAAAGTGAAGTACTGGATGTACCTTTCAAGTATCTCAGAAGCCACTTCACAGCTTTTCAATGCTCTCCCCCTGGATTTACCGTGAACCTGGTAACAACTCCCACTGCATGTGCTAGATCAGGTCTAGTGCATACTATAGCATACATCAAGCTCCCAACTGCATTCATATGGAACTTATGCCATGTGCTCACACTCCTCAATTGTCTTTGGTGACTGCTCCTTTAACAATTTTAAATGGGTTGCCAAAGGAGTAGTCTTGTGTTTAGCATCATTCATCCAGAATCTGGACAATACCTTCTAAAAAGTACTTCTCTTGGGATAGATTTAAGGTGCCGGCTGATCTATCCCGAGAAATCCTCATCTCAAGAATCTGCTTCGCTGCACCTAAGTCTTTCATCTCAAACTCTGATGATAGGGTTGTCTTTAGAGAGTTTATCTCCTTCATATTCGGTCCTGCAATCAGCATGTCATCCACATACAACAAGATAAATACATAAGAATCAGTATATTTCATGAAGTAACAACACTGATCCTTTTCAGTCCTGTGAAAACCATTCTTGCTCACGAAGGAGTGAAACTTCATATACCACTGTCGAGGTGCTTGCTTCATGTAACGACCCCTTTTCTCCTTTCTTTTTTGATGTGCTCCATTAACTTTCCAAAATGCTCCATTAATTTTCCAAATTGCTCCACTAATTTTCTAAAATGCTCCATTACACATTCTTAATGCTCCAATTAGGAGCAACCACTTTCTTAATGCTCCATTAGGAACAACTGTTTAAGGCACGTGGTTGCCTATAAATAGATGAGTTTTTTGCTCATCTAAACACACCTTAAGAAAGAAAATAAGAGAATCTAGATAGAGAGAGTAGTGAGAAAAATTACTTAATATCATAAGTGTTTTAGTAAGTTGAAGGGAGGTGGTTTATTGCGTGGAGCTTCGACAACTTTATTGTAAGCTGCTCTTATTTTCTAAATCTTTTATAGTAAGATATTTTATACAAATGAGTTATTTTTGTGTACTTTTAAGTACTTCATTATGAAAATATTATCATGATGAAATTATCTTGATGGATCAAAGTTAGTTGAGGTGTAATAATTTATGTGACTAGATTGTGGTGATACGGATTCCATTCAAAAGGGAAAGGTCAAAGTGTTAAATAGACCGTGATTTGACTAAGGCAAGTAGACTTTCAAAACTTTGTAATTCTTGTAGAATGCTCAAATTTTCCTTTCTCCTACGTGTGATATGTGAAATATTTTGATATGATGTGAAATCAGATAGTTAAAAATGTAAATGTGAGTTGGCATGTTGTTATGGTACTTGAATTGATAAATGTGGTCAAGTGACGAGAATTTTATATTTTTGATATATATATTATTATGATTGGAAATAATGAGTGAATGTGTTTGTGAAAGTCATATCATGTTCCTTTATTCCATGACATGCATATTTGCATTGATATGAGAAAGATGGAAGTATTGGGACCGAGGTCTTTACTGGTCGAGATGCCGAGGTCTTTGCTGGTGAAGTTATAATGATATTGGGACCGAGGTATTTATTGGTCGAGATATGATGTCGAGGTTTCTGCCGGCAAATTTATATTGTGACGCCAAGTTTTCTACCGGCTAATTTATGATTATATTGTGATGCCGAGGTCTTTGCCGGCATGTTTATGATGATATTGTGATGCCATGGTTTCTGCCGGTGATGAGGTGATGTCATAATTGCATAATACATTGCATATTACCCTTGCATACCATTGCATAGCATGGTGTTGTCATTATAATTGATTGTCCCTTTAACTTGTGTTTTAGAAAGTGCGATATGGTGAAATACTATCTTGTTTAAATATTATATGTTTGTGGGGTCGGAATAACCTTTTGTGTAGGTTGGAGTCGCGAATATCGACTGGGACGAAAGGAGTTTGTGTATTTTATTAGACTTCCTTGTTTTGCTAGTTCACTTGCTGGGTACCGCATGGTATTTGGTACTCACCCCTTACTTCTACACTCGTGTAGGTGGTGAAACCGGGCTGTGAATAAACATCCCTTAAAGCATCAAGGATTCTCAAGAGACGTAGAGAGGTAGCTATTGCCATCTGGCTGAGTCTCTTGTTCCTATTTCTTCTGTACTTGTTCTATTTGAGAAGAAGGACAGTTTAGAGTTGCATTTCTTTGATTTTTTTCGTATTTCTAGTGACTTGTACGCGTGACAACTAATCCTTGGGTGGAATTTAAGTTATGGAAATTCTCAATTTTAGTTATTTTAATTTAATTAAAAATGTTTCTGCGTGTTATATTTATCCCTTTTGAGTTAAGGCTGACTTGTTCTGGTGGGATTGAACAAGTGTCATCACGCCCAATTTTCGGGTCGTGACACTTCAGCTCGTACAAGCTCCTGGTGAGCCTATGCACCATGTGTTCCTTGCCTGGAACTACAAATCCTTCGGGTTGTTGCATATGGATTTCCTAATTAAATTCTTCGATGCAACAATGCTCAAAAGGATTCTAATAGTAGTTAATTTCACAGTAGGAGAAAATATTTCAGCATAATCGATACCTTTTCATTGTGAATATCCCTTAACCACCAATCGGGCCTTGAACCTCCTCTTTCCATCTGAGTCAGCTTTGATTCTAAACACCCATTTGTTCAATAAAGCTCTCTTCGTTGCAGACAGCTCAGTCAACACCCACGTGTTATTCTTCTCAAGTGAAGTCATCTCATCATCCATGGCTTGCTCCCACTTGATCGAATTCTCCATCTGTAGGGCCTCATCAAAAGATTCTGATTCTACTTCATCAGTTAGCGATAAATAATGTAATGAAGATGAAAACCTATCTGGTGCCCTGATGGTTCTGCATGATCTCCTCAACGTCTGCTCTGGTGTTACTTGTTCCACCTCAGGTTCTTCAACAATCGTCTCTGGATTTTCTTGAGTTTCAGTGGCAATATTGCTAGGAGAACTCCTCTGCAACTCAACTTCAACTCCTTCTTGCTTTGCATTCTCTGAACCTGACATATCCTTTTCCTTCCTTCCAGTGATTATCATTTCAGATCTACCACCATCTTGTACCGCCGCAACAACCTACGGAACATGCCGCTCGACCATCCTGTCGGGAAGACTTTTGACACAAGGTATTACCGTAGACCTCCACATCATTAGGTTACACTATCTGATCCGCCAAATCATCTTGCACCGTCGTTATTACCTAATAGGACACGCCGCCTGTACCATCACATGACAGGAAGACTTTCGATACAAGACACCCTTGCAGATCTTTGGTCCTAATGCCACATCAGTAACTCCACACACTTTGGTCCATCACTTGTAAGGACCACACGTACCCACACCCTAACCCCACATTAGTATGATATTGTCCACTTTAGGCCAAGCCCTTCACGGATTTATTTTTATGCACCTCCCAAAAGGCCTCATACTAATGGATTTGGTTAAACCTATTTAAATAGGTTCATTTTCTTTTCTTCCATCGATGTGTAGTTTGCATACCTAACAAACCTCCACACAATCTCGTGACCTCCCCTCTTCCTTCTTTTATGGATTCCGGCTTTACCCCAGACAAGGGTTCGTGAAGACCCTTTTAATACAGATAATCTTTGATCTGCATCTTCCAGAAACCAAAATTCGGATCTATCAAACTTTTCGATTCCGATCTTTGAACTCTCCATCTGCACTGATTGTAGTGATTCCTGCCCCACGATGACCGCCAATTGTTAGGAAATATGATTTGAAGATCTAAGAAGAAAAAAGCAAGATTGAGGAAGAACTTCTTCCTAGAGAGAATGCAGAGAAAATTCGTGAAGAGAGAAAAAGTTGCTTTCGTAGTAACGCCCAATGGTAAACTCCATGATGATAGAATATATATATTAATGATATCCGAACAATTACATAAAATACATTTATAGACGGAGATTATCTAAGGAATGCTTTACAATTCTTACTTGCTTGTAAGATTGTTGGATTATTGGATGCCTAACAAATGAAATGGCCCTCCTATTTGTACAACTTCCTAAGAGCCCTAGCCGTTGCTACAGTTCCATTTCTAGTCGTTGCTACTGCGCCATTTCTACCCGTATCTACAGTGTCATTTCTAGCCGTTGCTACAGTGCCCTGACCGTTGCTACAGTGCCCTGACCATTTCTATAGTACCAGAGAGTTCTGGAGCCTTACGGGGTGCGTCAGACATGTATCTGAGCACAATACATAGATATAATCATCAGGCTCCACAACCTAACACTATGTTCATTAGCACGAAGAATTGGTCGTATATTTAACAACAAAAGATGAAAACAACTATATTAGTAGGCATACATGTATACAAAAATGCTCATTAAATGATGCATACATGAATAAATTAAGAATTTAAAGGAGCCAATTTTAAAATATCATAAGCTTTGAACTCAGCAAATAAAGACACAACACGAGCGGAATAATTGGTCAAGCATGGCACACTTGAAACTTTAAAATTTAAAGAGCTATACAATGTTATGCAGCATAAGATGTTCACATTGGGACAATGACAAAGAGTATTTCATAACCGAAAGGGCACCACTTGATAACCAGGTTCTATGTTAATGTTGAAGCTAAAGGATCAATTGAGCATTGTAAAACACAAATTTGATAGAAAAATTTCTTCTATTACTTACAAGAATAGAATACAAAACAACTCTCAACCTCACACAGTACACTCTTCTTGGTGTTCTTGGTGATATTTTACAAATGAAAATTCCACCTATATTTATAGTAAAATTTACAGGTGTGAATTGTCAAAATTTCTCCAAAGGTTGGTGGCCAACTTTGAAGAAATTTGCACAGCCTTC
>JAOTQR010031153.1:0-16157 GCA_025774065.1 Solanum ossicruentum | reverse complement strand
ATAATTTTAATGTTGAACCCCTTCTAGTATTCATACATTTGACATGTTACTTTTTAGACAAGTCAAAAATTTTCTCCATTTTAAAAATAATGCCTCCTCTCCTTCTCTTTTCTTTTATAGTAAAATTTTAATTTCAATTTTTCGCATGACATATTTAATGCCACAAGATTAATTAATGTATATTTGTATATATTTAAATACAATTTCAATTTAGGATGATAAGATTTAAAAGCCTTTTTTATTTATTTTTTTAATTTCGTATGTGTCAAATTAAATTAAATCATTTTTTTAAACGGAGGAAATATATAAGTTAGATTTTTCACTCTCACGCTCTAACATTATAATTTCATGTGATAGGTCATCAAGATATCTAAATGACTCATTGATGTCACCGGTATATATAATAAACAATTTATTAGAGATGACAGTTTGCTATTTCTAAAGTTTGGTTTCAATGCTTTCATAATTGATAATTAAAATTAGATATCAAATTTTAATTTTCAAAGTTTGATCTGTTACGTTAAATCTCAATTTGATTCGATATTTTAAGCTTTGATGATTTGTGCTCACTCTTATTTGACATTGAGAATTGAACCTATTGTGTTCAAATTAATAATACACCCTTTTCAATTTTATATAGGTTGTATTTGATTGAATATTAATTTAAAACTATTAAATTTTATAATCTTAAAAATATTATAATGTTTTTTGTTATTAAAGAAAAAAATTCTTATTCTCAAACCTAAGCATTATGAGTTTGACATCATGGGTCTATTAAGATATTCCGTCACTCGTTAATGTTACTCATATATATAATAAGCAATTTATTAGGAGATTTAATATTTTCAAAATTCAATTTTAGCAATTTAATAATTGATATGAAAAACATCAAATACTAAACTTTGAAAGTCCATTTTGATATGATAAATCAAAATTTAATATTGTAAATCTCGATACGATTCAATTTTATTTTCAAATTTTTATGTCCATTCCTGCTTACTACTAGGAATAAATCTCAACTCTAGCAAGTGAAATCAACTTTAATCATCATCGTCGATCTATTATCCTGTAATACTTTGTCACGATCAAAGCTACGTCCTAGGTGTGATGTAATACCCTGCAAGTTGTAAGATTGAATAAAGGCTAGAAATTTCATTTTCGAAGAGAAATTTGGCAAGTATCCGGACTTCGTAAGGATTAAACAAGGTTAGACATAGTTTTTTCATGGATTTTTGGCCAAAGGTACCTTCCAAGGAGCTCTTCACGAGCATGGAAGGCACCACAGGCTGTGAAAGGGCTCGTGGAGGTTGTCTTGGCCTAAAAGGAGTGGCTACCCAGTTAGGTGCACACCATGGCCACTTCATGGGTTGTGGTTCACACCACACCACGTGAAGGGCTCAGTGTGAACCTTTTTTCCCTAAAACAGTACCCCTTACACTCTACGGAAGGCACCACAAATCGTGGTGCACTTCACGACTCATGAAGTGTGCCGTGGAGGTGCGCTGAGCAATTTTTGCTAAGTCATTTTTTGAGTTCCTAAATCGGTTGATCAAGGTCAAGTTAGGGTTCTTCCATTCAAGCCTTTAATTCCAAGTCCAATCATGGATTTCTACTTGAGTTATATTCATGGATTCATTTCGTCTCTGGAGTCCAAAGAAATCTTATCATTTTAAATAATTATTCAATGTAAGAATTTAGATTTTTGATGATTCATCACAGGATCTCATGAATTATGTTCTTACACATTATTATTGATTCAATTATGCATGCATTGCTTTTAATTACATAAATTCAAGAACTTTTATTCAAATTCTTCAAATTGTCATCTAGGGTTCATGAAATTTATTATGAATTCTCTAATTATGATTTGAATTAATATTGTTCTTTATGATTATGCATGATTTATTCAAATCACAGGACTTAAGGTTAATTATTATTGAACCTATACATTTACCTTAGTTCTCACTATGAATTATGATCACGAATTAATAAGGTTCTTATGCAAGCTTATAGGCTTGGGTCGTGACAGTTGGAGGATAACTGTGTACCCAACATTGAACACCAGCGCAGGCTGAATTTGCCCATGCAAGAGGTGGTCAAAAAGGAGATTATCAAGTGGCTGGATGCTGGGGTGATGTACCCTATCTCTGACAACAGGTGGGTTAGCCTAGTACAGTTTGTTCCTAAGAAAGGGGGCATGATAGTGGTGGCCAATTATTAAATGAGCTTGTCCCCTTGCGACCTGTCCTTGGGTGGTGAGTATGATGGATTACAAAAGCTGAATAGATGGACTTTGAAGGATCATCCATGCCCTTCATGGACTAGATGTTTGACATGTTAGCAGGTAGAGGATGGCACAACTTCCTGGACGGGTACTCGGGCTACAATCATATATCCATAGCCCTAGAGGATCAGGAGAAGACTACTTTCACTTGCCCATATGGGACTTTTTCCTTCAGGAGGATGCCTTTTGGGTTATGTAATACCCCAGCCACCTTCCAACGATATATGATGTCGATCTTCTCCGACATGGTCGAAGACACCTTTGAGGTATTTATGGATGACTTATCTGTACTGGGTGACTCTTTTGACGATTGTTTGTTAAATCTCACTAGGGCACTACAAAGCTGTGAAGAGGCGAACTTGGTCTTAAACTAGGAGAAGTACCACTTCATGGTCAAGGATGGGATAGTCCTTGGCTCTAAGATTTCTGATAAGGGCATAGAGGTGGATACGTCAAAGGTTAAGGTTATTGAGAATTTACCACCTCCCATATCTGTGAAGGGTTCTAGAGTTTTCTTAGGCATGCAGGTTTTTACCATCGATTCATAAAAGATTTCTATAAGATTGCACACCTACTGTGCAAACTATTGGAGAAAGATACCAAGTTTAAGTTTGATGACAGTTGTTGGCATGCCTTTGAGACCTGAAGCAAAAGTTTATCTCTGCACCAGTGGTAGTTGCACCTGATTCGGTTGCCCTTATTGAGGTTACGTGTGATGCGAGTGGAATTGTTGTAGGTGTTGTGCTTGGGCAAAAGCGCAACAAGATTTTTCATCCATCTACTGCGCCAGCAAGACCCTCAATAATGCTCAAAGGAATTATATAGTGACTGAGCAGGAATTGCTGGCTTTGATGTACACATTTGATAAGTTTAGGGCCTACCTATTGGGTACAAAAGTGATTGTACACACCGACCATGCAGCATTGAGATACCTCATGAAAAAGAAAGATGCTAAACCAAGGCTAATCAGATGGGTTCTCTTGCTGCAAGAGTTTGACTTTTCGGTCCAAGACTGAAAAAAACTGAGAACTAGGTGGCTGACCACTTGTCCAGGTTGAAGGTTGAGTCAAGAGCTAAGGATTGATTGAACATTGATGATTCCTTTCCTGATGAGCAAGTATTGGCAGCTTCTATTGACTTAATTCCTTAATTTGCTGATTTTGCTAACTTTATGGTGAGTGACATTATGCCTGAGGGCCTTAACTTTCACTAGAGAAAGAAGTTTCTTCATGATGTGCGCAGGTACTTTTGGGATGAACCATACTTGTTCAGAACATGTGCAAATGGAGTCATTAGGCAGTGTATACCAAAAAAGAGATGATGAGTATCATGGAGGCCTGTCACTCTTCCTCAGTGGAGGGACATCATGGTGGTGCCAGGATAGTAAAGAAGATCTTACAATATGGGTACTACTAGCCAACCATCTATAAAGACACCTATGACTTGGTGCTAGGTTATGATCAGTGTCAGCGACAGGGCAACATCTGCAGGCATTAAGAGCTGCGCATGACCTCGATTTTTGAATTAGAAATGTTTAATGTCTGGTGCATTGATTTCATGGGCCTATTTATGTGTTCCTATGGCATGAAGCATATCTTAGTGGCATTGGACTACGTCTCCAAGTAGGTGGAGGCGGTTTGCATTGCCAAAAAATGAGAGCAAGAGTGTTGTCCAGTTTATGAGACGGAACATCTTCTCCAGATTTAGGACACCCGGAACTATCATTAGTGATGGGGGTTCTCACTTCTGTAATAAGGTCTTCCGTGTTGTTCTAGCTAAGTATAGGGTACCAAAATACAAGGTGGCCACACCTTATCATCAGCAGACAAGTGAGAAGGTTGAAGTTTCAAACAGAGAGATCAAGGAGATCCTGACCAAGTCTGTGAATACGACCAGAACTGATTGGGCCCAGAAACTCGATGATGCACTATGGGCTTACAAGATGGCTACAGGACCCCCATTGGTATGTCCCATATTAATTGGTGTTTGGTAAAGCCTACCATATACCTGGGGAGTTAGAGCACAAGCCACTCTAGGAGAAGCTAAACATGAATTGGGATGAGGCTGCTGATTTGAGACTTAACCAACTCAATGAGTTGGATGAATTTCGCCTCCAAGCTTATGATAGTGCAACACTTTACAAAGACAGGATGAAGTTCCAACACGACAAGCATATTGCACCATGAAGTTCTAGTGTTGATGATAAGGTTTTACTGTACAACTCCAGGTTGAGGCTGTTTCCAGGTAAGCTAAAGTCCAGGTGGTCTAGCCTGTATGAAGTTGCCCAAGTATTCCCCCATGGTGCAATTGAGATAGAAGCTGAAAATGGGCATCGATTCAAAGTCAATGGGCAACGAGTGAAGTAATACTTGGGTGTTCTAAATGAAGCCCCAGTGATTGAGTTCATATAGCTTAATGAAGTCTGAGTAGTCAACATAGTTTCATCGTGCCGCGATGTTAAACCAAGCACTTCATGGGAGGCAACCCTTGCATTGTAATAGTAAAAAAAATGGTGGGCAGAATTTGACAAAGGAGGGCCCAACGTCCATGCTTATGGACCATGTGACACTAGACGATCTGTGGAGTCATCCTTGGGATGAGAGTGAATGTCCAGGAAAGCTTACAATTTGTCAAGTATAGGTGGACGGACGGTCCACACGGATCATGCCACCTGACACGGCCCATGAGGCCATCTGTGTGGCGCTATCACGTATGGCCCAGGTAAGTAGGGCATAAATTTTCAAAGTGTAGGAATATGTCTAGTTTAAACGGACCATGCCAAGTGGGATGCTCCATAAATCTACCGTAGGAGCACGTGCACGCCATGTACCTCTTTCAAATCCCAAGTGTTGGCAAATGACCAGTCCACACAGACCATTTCATGTTTAACAGCTGGTGAAGCCAGTCTTTTCGTACTAGCATGAGTGGCCTAGGTAAGTTTCCATAAAAGTTCACAAGGATTGGTGGGACAGATGGTCCAAACCGACCATGCCATGTGATGCAGGTCGTGATGCTGTCCATGAAGAGAGAGAGGGGACTGTTCAATGCGGTTGACCAAGGGTGTTTAAAAACCCTCACTTGGTCCTTCACATGCCTCATTGCATATTTTTCAGACTCTCTGTCTCTCATTCTTAACGCCCATTTCCCTCACATCCACCTACATTCTATCTCTTTTATCACGATTAGCGATTTAACTTTGATTCGTAGCATTAATCTTAGTGTGGATATCTAATTTTTCCAAGCAAGTCATCACCTCCACTATTGTTCATCAAGTAAACACTCATATTCCTCATCTTTTAGTATAACCTTTAGTGTGCATGTGTAGATCCTTGTTCAGAATTGTTTCTTTCTTTGTTTAAAATGTCAGAATGCATGAAATTGGTGTTGGGTGTTGCATTTGGTGGTGCAGACCACCATTGTTAAATGCTTGCAGAGGTGACCATGGAGTCTTGTGTGTTTAGGGATTTCTTGTGATAAATATTATTGTACCAGTGGTCCTTATGTGAGTATGTTGGTGGATTTGTGCTTACGTGATGTAGATTTGCATTATGTGTGCTTGTATGTGCCTTGGGCTAAAAAGTGGTGATGGGCCTTCTCACGGCTCATCACATTGATTTTGTGCCTCTATGCGGACTGTGTAGTGGCCCGTCCATGAGCCTTTTCATCCTACGTGACCAAAATCCTCCACCACGGACCTGTCACAAACCGTGTCACGTTACACGACCCATGTAGGGTCCCCCATCTGGCCCGTGACACTTGTGTTATATCTCCTAGTTTGATTTTAAATTGAATTTCCACATGTTCCATAAGTGCAATGGCCCTATGCTAGACCAAGTGATGCCACTCTTAAGGGTTATTGTCACTTTTATGGCACAGGGGAAGTTTGAGTACCGTTAGTGCATCAACTTGCTCGTTCAAAACTTTCTAACCATTTTATTCATTTGTGACATTTGCAGGTACCATGAGTCCATGTCGAGAGTCAACCCAACTTCGGGAGGAGCTTGGGCCACGTCTCCACGATTTCCCTATTGTATCATCTAGTCATCAAAATGGGAGTGACTCAGGCGATGACTCCTTAGGAGGCTCCGAGGTTCGATTTACTGGCAATGTGTCCCCTCACTCCCCTCGCTCTGCAAGGGCTCATGCGGCGGGCCAAACCATAGCCCTACAGTCTAAGGAGGGGGTTCCTGATGTGGTTGTTGAGGGGGAGGAGGATTCCCTAGAGCAAGAGGAGCAAGCACAAACCCCGAAGGTTGACCAATACCACACTGATGTTGAGGTTGACGAGATTTCCCTCCGAAATAGTGATGATGAAGCAACACATTATGCGCTCTCACAGATGACAGATCTTGAAACTGCGAGGTGGCTTATCATATTTTTTGAGGCTATTCGACAGTCCCAAGCGCTAAGGAGATTTACACTCGGGGGATGACCAAAGGATCCAGGGGGTTCCAGCGGTGGGTTGTCATCCCTGAGGTTTGGGTCATCATAGATCAACTTGATGGGATCCCTGAGATTAGAGATGTGTTTGACTATATCATTTTGGCTAGATGGCACAACCACCCAGCTATTATGGGCCAGAACTCATTGCAGAGTTTTATTCTAGCTATACTACCAGTCTGTTAGACTTTATACAAGGTAAACATTCCAAGAAGTTGAAGAAGCAACTAGCCTTTAGATTGTCCCCGCGGGAGCATGTTATGGTACGTGGTGAAAGGGTGGACATTTCTGAGACCACCATCAATAGATTCCTCTTTGGTCCAGACTATCGAGCCTCCTCGAATGAAATATTTATCGAAAGACACTTAAAGATCACTGATGAGGGGCGCATGTCCGATCTGACTTCTTGAGCCACAATATTGAAATGGATTGCCGAGTGGATTGCCATACAAGGGGCTGATGCGCCTTGGGTTACAAACCCCAGGGTTCCCATTGTCAAGGCTTCTTTGACCAGGCTTCGTCCCACAGGTAATGACAACACACTCCAACCTTCACATGCCTCTTTGGTAGCATGTTTGATGGCCAAGTACGGATTAAATGTGGGATGGATTATTGCTATAGATATGCGGGACCGAGCTTTATCTGACAGAGCTGGCATGCCCATCCCATGCCTGATTTGTATACTTTGCAAATGGGCTCGTGTCCCTACCACACGTTTTCTGGACCGCAAGATAGCTCCCAAGGGTGTGGTCAACACTGCACTAATTAAGGATGTCTATAATCCACTTATGCGGATTAGAACATGTAGGCTGGGGGGGATCGTTCAGTGATGTTTACCCAAGCAGCCCCATAACAACCCTTGTCATTTGAGGGTTACACCACTGCCCCACAGTCAGGCGAGGCTTCAAAGTAGCTCGAGGGCAGTGGTGCAGCACCTTTGGTGCTTGTTGAACCAACGACAAATACGAGCTATTGTTGGTCAAATAGTTGAGAGGATGCCTCATGTGGTCCACTCTCATGTCCAACAAGTAGAAGAACGACTTCGGGCAGAGCTTCTGGGTCATATCAGCATCTTGCAGAACCATGTCAACACTTTGGAGGGGTACTTCCATGATATGTCTGGGAGTATATCCGTGGAAGAGATGACAAAACTTGTGCAGACAGTTAATGACATGAAAGCCTAAGTTGCACAACTTACTACCCAGTACAACTGCACTACACCGACCCCACCTCCAAAATCTTGGATGACCCTCTTCAATGCTCCCGTGGCACTAGTTTTAGATGAGACAAAGTGCGCTCCACCCGCCCCATCTACTGCACCTGTACCACCCACAAATGAGCCCAAGAGAAAGGATAGGGCAAGAAATGCAACCACCGCAGTAGCCCTCCGCCTAATTTGCAGTTAGCAGAGGAGAAGAAGTTACACAAGTCCATGCGAGGCTAGCGCTGAGAAACCGTCGAGCAAGAAGAAAATGAGCGGCTTGCACTAGAGGCAGCGAAGGTAAGAGCCTCCAAGAGCACTTTTAGATCGGGTACGACTTTTGATAACAGAGACCCTATCAGAGGGTCTGATCCCGACAGTACGACTAATGCCTAGGGCATCCCAAGTGTGTTCTACTCCCTTTTTGTACTTTATTTCTATCTGTAGTGCAGTAAGGGCACCAAACCATCTTTTTGGAAGGGTTGGGGCATCCTGCCACTTAAGTGTTTTTCTTGCCATGTTTCTTTTCTCTCAAGCATACTATCTAGTAGAACTGGTATGTTTAGGCTGTGATATTTGTGTAGATACAAGGGATTATAGAAGTCTAAGGTAACCCATGTTTTGATCTGTGAAAAATGCCTCAAGTAAAATAATGTTGCAAAAAGCTTGTATGTGCATGCATCCCATCCTAACTAACTTGTATGATTTTTGGAAAACATTATGCATTGTATGGTTGACATCTTGATGAATGAAGGACTATGTTGGTTAGTGCTAATTAGTGTAGGAGATGTGCCACATGTGTGTGAGCTTGTTTACTTAATTCAGTCAATGCACTTGAAAGCTAGAACTTGCCTGGTTAGTCCCACCAAAACAATTGAATAGCTGGATTAGGATATGATCTTAGGCCTTTTTTTGTTGATTAGTTACTTAGCCTAAAGTTGACTAACCAAATGAAATTGCCCTTTTTGAACCAAAAGTTGAGCCTGAATAGACCTTTTCTTTGTAATCAGCCAACTCACCTTCCGTATCTGTCTGCAGATTCTTACTTTGGCCCTGGTCTCTCCAAGGACATTGTGAACCTCAGCCTAGGCCAAAAGCCTAAGTTGAGGATGGCTTATATAGGACCTAGTCCTTTAAAAACATAGTGAATATTATCCTGGGCCAAAAGCCAAAATTGTGGGTGGCTACTGTAGGAAAAGTAGAAAAAAAATAAGTGAAGAAAAGAGCCAAGTGATAAAAGGAGAAGAAAAATGGAGGTGTGACCATGAGTAAAATAAAAGAGTGAAAAATAAAAGAAAGAAAAAGAATAATTGAACACATAAATCACTCCAATGGCAAAGAAAGTGGAAAAATAGAGGCAATAGGAGCTGAAGGGCAAAGCAGATGGTCGAGTCAAAGTAGTGTCTTGGAGGGGCCAATTAGTCACTATGATCCTACATGTATATCACCCTAGCCCGAGCCTACATTACAGCCACAAAAGTCCTAATGTGATCACAAAAAAATCATTCGAGAGTTAAGGTGGCGAAAATAATGGCAAGCATATAGTTGATTTTTCTGTGTCCACTGAAAATCACTTGTAAGAGTGAGCTTCTACATTCCAATCTCTATTTTACATTGATATCTTGTATGTGACACTTCTTTGTAGTGAGGGCACTATCCTTGCACTGATTGGTTGCTAATATGGATGGTTCATCTTTCGTTCTCGAGCTTATATGGGCTGACTGTACATGTATGATGTTTACCTTAATCTGTGTGGGCCTGTTTGGGGTGTAAGCATGTTTTCTAGGCATGTGTGTTAAAATTAAGGGGTTATCCATGGTCCTGATTGATCATTTGTATTTATGCTTTGTTTTGTTGAGACGTCATTGCTTGAGGACAAGCAATCATTCTAAGTTGAGAATGATGATGAGTCGTAGAAATACGACTCTTGTAATGCTTTAAACATAGGATTTTTGCGCGTTCTCAAGTAAATTTGTTAGTTTGATGTGTGTTTTGTGTTATTTTTCAGGAACATGGTGAAGGGATGGAGTAAGGGGCGAAGTGCAAAAAAATGATTGATAGAAAAGCACAAGTGTCACCATACGGAGACGTCCGTGTAGCATTACACGGACCGTGAGAGGCCATGTGGAGTTGGTCTGAGCATATGAGCCAAAAAGTGGAGCTAATTGGAGGAGCATGGGTATCTACACGGTTAGTGTAATATGAGATAGACCGTGTGGTGCACCGTAGCCCCATGCATGGATAGAATAAAGAAGAATGGAAGAGACCAAGGCAATTCTCACAGTTCCTTTCACGGGGCGTGGGAATTGACATGGATCGTGTCCCTCGGCGTGAAAGTGATGCAAATTTGAAGAGTCACCATTGAAAATTACAAGAATCATGTAAGTGGAGAGAGACGGGGCTCGCCACGGCTCGTGTGACCAATCACGGATTGTGACGTGGTTTGTGAGGCTGAGAAACCAAGTGGGCAGCGTAGAAAAGCATGAAGGCAAGGGTCACGGGCTAGTTCACGATCCATGAACCCTCACATGAACCGTGCCAGTGCACATGAGATAGTGACGCGAAGTGAAGGCCAAGTGTTGACTCACGAACCATTTCATGGTCTGTTTGGACCCTCATGGGCCGTGCAGTTGCCCATACCTATGTCGATGCTATTTTTCCTATTTTAAGTTGGAAAATCACTTGATTATGTTTCGTAGTATAGTAGTTAAGACTCAGATTGACTACTCACTCCTTCGAAGGGCGATAGAAGCCTTTGTAAGAATTGCAAGGTTATTCCGAGTGAAAATATTTCCACTCAGCATAGGCTTCTAGTGATGGATTTAGAGATTAAAAGGTGAAAGAAGAAGAAGGCATTTAGTGCTCAATCGAGGAATAGATGGGGAGGCCTGACCCTTGCCCTTTCACGAGAGATAGAAGGAAAGCTGAGTAGTTTAGAGTCTTGGAGTAGTGGCAGAGATGTGAACTATATGTGGGACACTACTGCTGGTTGCATTCGGAAGGTACTATGGGTCTCGAGAGGGACCTTTGGTGGAAGTCAAGGCGATTGGTGGTGGAATGACGAAGACTAGGGCAAAGTGAAAGCTAAGAAGATTGCTTATACGAGGTGGTTGAAGCGTAGGCATGAGGACGAGAAGCGACGGTTGAAGGAGATTTATTAGACGACAAAGACAAAAGCAAAGATGATGGTGATGAGTGCTAAGACAATAACGTTTGAGCGACTATATGTGGAGCTAAGTGTTAAAAGAGGGGGTAAGAGATCGTATAGGCTCGGTAAAGAAAGAGAAGGGAAAGCTCGCGACTTGGATCAACTGAAGTGCATCAAGGGTGAGGAGGGTGAGGTGTTGGTGGATGAGACTTCCATTAAGCTAAGGTGGCAAGCTTACTTTCATAAACTCTTAAATGAAAAAGGAGATAGAGATATTGAGTTGGGTGAGTTGGCACACTCCGAAAGTCATCGTGATTTTGGTTATTGTAAGCTCTCAGAGTTGAGGAGGTTAAACGTGCTATTAGTATGATGAAGAGAGGGAGAGCAATTGGACCCAATGAGATTCTGGTAGAGTTTTGGAAATACATAGTCAAGGATGGCATAGAGTGGTTGACTAGACTGTTCAATGCTATTATGAAGACTACAAAGATGCCCGATGAATGGAGGAGGAGTACAATCCATTGTACAAGAACAAAGGTGATATTCAAAACTGTAACAATTACAGGGTATCAAGTTACTAAGTCACACTATGAAGGTTCGGGAGAGAGTAGTGGAGATGAGGGTGAGAAAAGTAGTGGCTATTTTAGAGAATTAGTTTGGATTCATGCCGGGAAGGTCGACTACTGAAGCAATTTAGCTTGTTCGGAGATTAGTAGAGAAATATAGCGAAAGAAAGAAGGACCTTCATATGGTGTTCATTGATCTCGAGAAGGCCTATGACAAAGTTCCGAGGGATGTCCTATGGAGGTGCTTAGATGTGAAAGGTGTCCTGATGTCATATATTAGGGTGATAAAGGACATGTACGATGGAGCCAAAACTCGAGTAAGAACAGTGGGAGGAGATTCAGAGTACTTTCTTGTTGAGATGGGACTTCATCAAGAATCTATGTTGAGCCCTTTTGTGTTCGCCTTGGTGATGCATGAGATGACACAATCTATTCAAGAGGAGGTTCCATGATGTATTCTATTTGCAGATGACATAGTGTTGATTGGTGAGACTCGGGCTAAAGTTAAATTGGAGGTCTGGAGACACACTTTGGGGTCCAAAGGGTTCAAACTGAGCAAGATCAACACAGAGTATTTTGAGTGGAAATTCAGTGTAGCGAGGGGATGAAGCAGACACTGATGTGAGACTTGCTACTCAACTTGTTCCTAAGAGAGAAAATTTTATATAGCTTGGGTCTATTATCCAGATTATTGGTGATATCGATGATGACATCACACACCGTATTTAGGCAGCATAGACAAAATGGAGGCTTGCCTCTGGAGTACTGTATGATAAGAAGATACTACCAAACTCAAAGGTAAGTTTTATAGGATGGTGGTTAGACCATTTTTGCTATATGGGGTAGAGTGTTGGCTAATCAAAAACTCACATGTTCAGAAGATGAAGGTTACAGAGATGAGAATTTTGAGATAGATATGTGGACATACTAGAAGTGATAATATCAGGAATGAGATCATTGGGAGAAGCTAGAGGTGGCTCCAGTGGCTGACAAGATGAGGGAAACGAGGTTGCGATGGTTTGGACATTTGCAAAGAAGAAGTGTCGATGCTCCTGTTAAGAGGTGTGAGAGGCTGTATTTAGGAGCTATACGGAGCGGTAGAGGTAGACTGAAAAAGTATTGGAGGGAGATAATCAGACGAGATATAGCGACATTTGATCTCACCGAGGATATGATCTTAGATAAGAAGGAATGGAGGTTGCGAATTAGAGTATCAGGCTAATAGGCTAGTAGAGATAGATTAATTAGTAGGATTAGTCGGGTCCTTATACTCAATAGGGTCAGTATCCATCTTATGTGTGTTGATTTTATTTGTATTTGTTGTTTATCATTGCTTTCATTATTAGTCGTTCTTCCTTGTTTCTCTTTTCTTTTTCATTTTTTCGTATCTAGTTTATTCTGCTTATTGGTTTTTGAGACGAGGGTTCCCCGGACACAACATCTCTACCTCTAAGAGGTAGTGGTAAGGTCTGCATATATTTTACCCTCCCTAGACCCCACTTGTGAGATTCCACTATGTATGTTATTGTTTAAGTTGGATTACGTTTTTCCTTGTATATATATATTGTTCTATTTTATTTAATCTTTAACTGCTGGAGATAGGGAACTAAAGAAGAATGCTATTTTGCATTTATTTTCATTGAACTCTTGGATTTCAATCATCTCTTTGATATTATAATCCGTGGATTCATCAATTGATCAATAGTAAGTTCTTTATTATGATTTCTTTACATTATTGCAGGCTATTTATCTTGAATATGCTAAGGCTAAATCCACAACTAGGTAGTGGGAACCATGACAAATCAATAAGATAGACGAATTTGGGATGAATCTTGGTAATGATTATCGTATATATCATAGTATTCTTCTCTTTAATTTCTTCCTTAATGAGTTAACGTGTTAGGGCAAGCATGTATTTTTTACATGCCCGGATGAGATGTAGTGACTAGGAAAAGAATTCTATGACGAAAATTTGGGATTTTTAATCTAGTCTAAGTACTTGAGATCGAAAGGTGAGAGTATTCTGGGATCCATAATAAGGGTTAAAAATGTATACATTCTGAGACCGAAAGGTGATGAATGAAATGCATCTAAGAAAGACCGAAAGGTGAATTGGGTGTTATATAACTTGTTTGATCTTGTATACGTAATCATAAATGGGCTGATAAATTTGGCTATCGTATTGGACGTCATAGAGAATATAATCCTAGCTTCTCATTAATTGTTGAAAATCCAGTAGTTACTGCACTCTTTTAGTACTTTACGTTAGTAACTTAGTTTGAAACATCAAAACCCCCCATTTATTTTATACACTTTTATTTTGGGCATAGATATTACATCTGAAAAAAGTGTTAATAGATTTAGTATCACACATTCCCTGTGGGGTCGACCTCAACTCTTGCTGAGTTCTATATTTGATCAACGATCGCTTTACTATTCCTTTTGGAGTGTAAATTTAGGCGTATCATTGTAGTATTTCTCATGTAATTTCATGTCCTTTCTTTTTAGTTACTATTTGTTATTTCTGGTACTTTTGAAGATCATATTAGATTGTCGCAACTACTCTCTTTTGTTTTTGTTATTATCACTTTTGTTGCTTTTGTTTGCTAGACTATTTCTTTTATGAGTTGAGAGTCTATCAGAAACAACCTCGTTGTCTTTATGGTAAGAGTAAAGTCTATGTTCACTCTACCCTTTTCAAACTCCACTTTATGAAACTATACTGATTATTTTGTTATTGTTGTTGCATGCATTTATCGGTTTGGTGCATATGATGCCAAAAAAAAAAGATCAACTCCACGAGGTGAAGAATAAGGGACAGAAGCAAACTCAATAGTTAAATCATTGGATTTATTGTAGGTTTTGATTTATTATCATTAAATTTAAAATTTAATCAATATTAATAATATTTATTGGATGTTTATTGTGATTTTAAATATATATACACACACACATTAGGTTTAAACACATGTGTCGCATGTGGTTTCAAGAAAGCTTTAGGACACGTGCATTGCACGAAATATAAATCTAACTACAATAACATTACCCCATTGCCTCAAAGGCTCCCGTCCATTGCGGGGTAAGGGTGGATCGGATGTACGCAGCCTGACCCCTATGTTTAAAACATAGATCGACTGTTTTCGGATATGTAATTCTTTAAAAATTTTTTAGGTGCTTAGTTTTTTTCTCCCTTTTATGAAACCAATTTTGATATGGAAAAGTTTTTTACGTTATAAATCCTATGAAATCATAGTTTTGATTTATGATGATTTGGATTATCTCTATATGGCTTATATTGTTCTATATTTTATTAAAGTTGAGATAAATGAAACTTCATGAAATGACAACTTTAATTTATGATTGTTCTTTCTAGGGATTTTATTGGAAAAAGAAACAAAGTAAATTATGAAAGAAACTGAAATTCATTTATATTAGATCAAACTTGCATATTTTAAAATTTGTTAGTCCTCTTACTAAGATGACTGAATTTTTAATATCATAAAAATTCTATAAAAACACGACAATAAATAAAAAATAAGTATCATTATTGACTTTGTATTTGACTATCCAAAGTAAAAGAAGAAAGCTCTAAAATAGATAATAGAAGAGAAATAAGAGGCAACATTCCAAACATGGTTACATCACATGATGTTATTTTATTGAAATTCCATGTACATAACTTACTGAAAAAATTTCAGCCATCATTGGAACAACCACCATGGGAACAGCCACCATTGTTGAATTCAACAATGGCTGTAAATTTCTTCAAAGTCGGCCACCAACTCTTGGCCAACTTTTTTGACAATTCACACCTGTAAATTTTATTATAAATAGAGGTGCAATTCCCATTTATAAGACATCACCAAGAAGAGTGTAATGTGTGAGGTTGAGAGTTGTTTTGTATTCTATTCTTGAAAGTAATAAAATAAATTTTTCTCTCAAATTTGTGTTTACCAACGCTCAATTGATCCTTTGGCTTCAACACTACCGGAGTTCCGCCGGAGAAGATGTCACTGTTCACCGGAGTTTCGCCGGAGAAGATGATATTGTTCACCGGAGTTCTGCCGGAGAAGACGACCGAAAACACTGTGCATCACCGGAATCTGCAATAGTTTCAAAAATTACAAATGGACCCCTAAAGTATTCTAAAATTTCAGTTTGGTCCCTCAACTTTCAGGAAATTTTAGATTGGCCCCCTAAACTTTCTGAAATTGTAGTTTGACCTTGATCTTTCTAAAATTTCAGTTTGGTCCCCAAAGTTTTAAAATTATTATTCTACTCCAATAGTGAAATTTTGACCCCGAAGTGTCATTCCACCTTTTTTATCATTCCGGACATAACGGTGAGCTCCATTTGTAAGATCCAACATCGGTTTGGTGGATTAAGCTATTGTAAGGTGATAATGACCACAAAAGAGTCAACATCATCTTCCAGAGCCATAATTTTGAAGGACATATGAAGAAGAACTGCTACAAATGGAAAGAGGAGCAAGTCCAGAGCAGTTCGCAGCCGAAGAAC
>JAOTQR010031143.1:0-16157 GCA_025774065.1 Solanum ossicruentum | reverse complement strand
TGAAGTGAAATAAAGAGAGAAAAGGAGGCTTTAGGAAAGCTGAAAATTGCTCCAAAGTAAAATGATTTAAGGTGCTACTTTTGAGCCCTTATAAAGGCTCTTTTTGGACGACTTTCTTTATAACTTTTGACCACATATTAACACTTATTGGTATCCTTGTGATGCAGCAGCTTGTCCCTTACACTTAGGCCTAAATGGGTCTCAGAGATGATGGGCCTTACCTGCCCATTTTCCAAATTCCACTTAGTTAGTTTTGGGCCCAAATAGGCAATTGGGTGTGATGTACTTGGGCCCTTTTACATTCTTCTTGGACTGAAAATAAGGTCCATTTATGATGCTAAAATATGGGCTAAAGTTACACTCTTAACATGGACTATATTCATAATCGAACTTGGACAAACTCGACGTCGGGCCTAGTCTCCATTTAGCTAGCAAATTTAAGCTAAGCAAGTAGGTGACTCACCTGCTAGCTTCCTAAGCCCTACAAGCACCTCAATTCTTTCACTTTATTTAGGGTCGTGATTTCCACAATTTGACTTAAAAATTATTTACATTCGACCCTCTTCAGCGTTAGACATACATATCACCCTTTAATTGGAGATTCAAGAACTTTTAAAAATTGGCGCTAATTTGAAAAGCCATATCATGTTTCATTTGTATAGTACTAGTATTATAAGATGTGGGGTGTTACAGCAAAGAAACTTTCCCAAATTGTTGCTCCAGTTGCTTAATTGCCACCGAGTGAGACTCTATCTTTTAGTTTATGCTCAAAATATCCTCTTTCATCACTTTTAGGGTCTCATCTTGATGGTTTGATTTCTTCAACAACTTTTCAAACATTTCTTCAACCCTAGAATTACTTGACCCGACATCTCAGTCGTGGGGAGGCACATAAGGATCATTTCTATAACCGTCTCTTCACCCCATTCGATATTCGACACTCTCTCTCTTTCATAGTAAACACCTTGGTTATCTCTATATGCACCCTCACGGTTGTAGTTCTGACCTTGATTTTCAAAACCTTGCCTCTAATAGTCTGAATTGGACCCTTGGGGTTTGTTTTGGAAACCTGCCGATTGGTTACTCACGAAGCAAACATCTTCATCAAAGAGTGGTCCTTTATACATAGGAGCCTTAGGAGATTGGTGGGTTACTACTTGAAAACTTTCTTGTTTTTGTTTTAAGACCAAGTCCATATTCATGCGAAGATGAGCAAGTTGTTGCATGATCTCCTTATTGACCTTTGATTGCTTATTGTTGGTGGTGACCACACAAGAAATCGTAATTGCTCGTCTCTCTTTGACCCTATGCTCTATTTGTTTTAACCACTTGCTTCATTCTTTTGGCTATCAATGCAAAAGGTTGGTTAAGAAACATCGTGTCAGCACAAGCTTGACTATTCTCATCAAGCAGCCTATAAAAAGTCTCAACCAAGGAATCATCAACAATTTTATGGTGGGAACCATCCTCAAACTTTTATGGAACCTTTCCCACGTGGTACTGCTCGAATTACGAGGCAATTACTCAAAATTATTTATTTGATCTTTGAGCTTAAGCTTCTTAGACCTTGGAAAGTACCTTGTGACCAATCACTTCATCAATCACAATATCCATATTCTCTTGGGCCATTCTCCTTGTGAGTCGGTGGATCTCCAAATTAATTGGAACTAAAGGATTGCCTTAGCTCTTTATGTTGGGCATACAACCTAGTACACCCTTCAAATAAAATCAAACAACAAAAACAAAAATAAAAGTAAAATACAAGAAAATTAGAAATTAACACTTGAATTAACCATTAGTGAAATCAAGTCAAGAACCTAGCCATATTCCCTGGCAATGATGCCATAATTTTTGATGTTCACACTCCAATAATAAAACGGTTGCAACCAAGTATAAACCTAACCAAACGTTACTGTTGAATCCATAGGGAATACGGGGCTTGACTATCTTGACCCACTAACAATCATTTCATGGGTCGATCACTATGTTCTCTAAAATAGGGGGAGGGTGTTTGTGATTCAAATAGAAGAACAAAAACAAACACTACACAAATTATGCAAGAAGACAATCAAATTGAGGGACAACTTGGGAATTGTGTTCCCCATTATTCATTATTCAATTATCCTAGACAACATAACTCTAATTAGGAATTTGCATGCAGGAGGGTAGCATAGGTTCTTCCAGCCCTCTTGTGAAGGTGAAGGTCGAATTTAACTATGGCATTTGGTTGGCAACCATGGTGTGCTAATAAATCGTTACCCATGGTCCCCGTCATTCTCCCCTTGGTCAGGGTTGGTTGATTAGATGAGAACAGATCAGTCGAACCCTGTCATCTACTTCCCTTTTCCTATTCATCACTAAATTGGTCGAGATCGTGGTAGTAGGTGGAGTTTGGTATTGGCCACCACCAAACAACTATCAAAGTGAAGGGAAATAAATGATACATGCAAAAAACCAAACAAAGAAATGCATAAAGTCTAGGTTATTTCCAATAAACTACTCATGGTTCCCACAACCCCAAGTTGTGGGTGCTTAGCTACTCATGGCTAAGACAAAATCAATAACAATAAATAAGAGAAACATGGTTAAGAGATTACCTAACACAATGAAGAAGTACACCTTAAAATTGAAAACCACAAGCTTAGATTAATTGAAGATGAGTACAATGTGATTTTTCAATTCCCTAAAGTGGGTCGTCAAATTAAAATTTTAAATCTACAAAAACCCTAGAAATGTTCTTAGAGTATTCAAAAGAGAATATTCAAAGTTATGGAATCTGAAAATGTTCAAAGTCTACAGCTAAAACCCTAACATTAACTATTTATACTATTTACCAAAACACCCTAAAAGTTAAATAGAAAATATAGCTGGCAGCAATTACGTCTCACAGACATGACTTTTAAGGTGACCTATGAGTCGTAATCGGGGTCTCATAGTCAGCACTTGGCATTTTGGAATTGATTTCTACGACCCTCTATTATGAGTCATTGCTTGGGCTATGACTCATATGCTCCTCTCATAGTCTAGGACTGCAGTTCTTGGTCCAAACTTTTGGCTCACTATTTCTTGCTACGATCCCCACCTATGTAAGTCGTAGTGAGACCTATGACTCATAGGGTGGCCTCGTATAACTAACCTTCATTTCTCAGGTTCTTGATTTTTTTCTTTGGAACTTGCTACGAAAGGGCATCCTATGACTCGTAGCATGAGCTATGACTCATAGGGTGGCTCGTAGGACCTGACTTGATCAAGATATGCACTTTTCTTCCCAAAATCATGCCAACCTGTATTTTCTGCACAACTAACACAAAAATACATAAAAACCATAAAAAGTCACATTAAGAACTTGCAAAATCCCTTGTTTTAGGCATCAAAGGTGTTGTAGTTTGATAGCACATCTATTATGTGTGGGTGTGCCTTCTGGGCTTATAGGGCTCAGTTTGTGTACAAGCATAGATATTAGGGCCTTGCACCCATGTAAGGCACTATGTGTCAATCCGGTGACAGTATTGGTTTGGGACTTCTCGTGGTTCCTAAGTTAGTATCATTGCACACTACTTGGGTTGGTTCAGTTGGGGTTTAGTGATGTTCCAAACAAGCTTACTTCGTGGCCAGAGTTCAGATTTTCTACATTTACTATAGTTTCCTATATTTGAGCCTTACTTCATTCGATCAGCCGATGATGCCCACTGGGTACCTGTTAACGGTACTCACCCCTACATTTTTACATCTTCCCATGGTGCAGGTCCAGGTATTAGCCAAAGTTGCTGAGTTAGGGGTTTGCAGGTGATTCATGAGACATTGGTGAGCATCAACAACTCTGGATATTCTACAGTCTCTTTTTGTTTTGAAGGTTATTTTTTGTATTCAGATACTGGCCTTGTATATGTAGTGGGGTGTAGATTGTTATTCTAGTTATATGTATATTTTATTTTGACTCTATAGTAGCTTTGTACTGTTGACTTCCAAGTTCTGGGTATGTTTCAGTTATTTATTTTACTGTATTTTTCTATGGTTTAACTAGAGAGCTAGGATAGTTACCCTGTGGCTTGGGTGATTGGCTTACCTGTAGGTGGGATCTTACAGGCGCCATCATGATCAGGAATGAATCATGCTAACGTGGTATCTGAGCTTAAGGTTAACTAATCTCATCTGTACGGAGCTATCATCTAGTAGAGCCTTTTGGATGGGTGCGGAGACATCCGTGACTCATCTCCAGGAGGTTATGGGATGTTTAGGAAACTTCTATATTATTGATTCTAATCTTGTGATAACACCCATAGTCTATCAACTTCCTCAAATCTGATTTGATTTACCCTTTCATGTGTCATGTGTAGTGGACTAACTCCAGGCCGAGGTACCGCTACATCCTCACTCCTAGATAGGGAGCTTCCCCTAGAGGTTGTTGAGCAGAGACTAAAGGCCCTTGAGTTTTGATAGTTAGATCGGAAGACTACAAGCATTGAGATTATAGAAGCCCTAAAGATATGTTTCCTAATCAACTTTTCATCTAGCGGTCACCATATATGGAACTATGGTATATGTTGTTAAGGTTGGGACTCTATAACACCAATATAGTACATTATTTGTTAGTTGAAGGTTGTGTGGATTGTGAATACTTTTGATAAAGATTATACAGGTGGGATAGGACGTGAATGAGGTAATACTAAGCATTGATGCTCTTTGTATATCTGTATTTGATTATGTGACCGCTAGTCTTACCCGTTGGGCTTTTTGATACGGATGAGTATGCTATACCTGGTATAACTCTGATTACTTTTCACTTATGTTATGAGTATACCCTGTTGGAGGCTAAATATAAGCCAAAACCTTGTGATTTATACATATGATCATTTTGCTGCTTGACTACTAGAGTGGGTAGTCAGATGTGAGAGTTACATAGTATTTGAGGGGTTGACTGCTAGTTATACCCCTGGCTACACCTTGTGTTTCTATGGTTATGATCTTGTTGTGATGATTATGTTGATATGCGATTCTCTTGATTCCTTCGTGACTAGATTGCGAGTTAAATATTATGTCAAGGGGCTTAGTTGGGTCATCTATAATTGTATGGGACATTGTTGCATTACTAGCTGAGCTTTTGGCCACTCTACCTGGTGACGTGTTGTAGTCATTAGTTGGTTGGGATTGTGTTGTCTGAATTTCTCACTATGTTTGTTGTAGGGATGTTGATCATTTTGCTAGGTTGCCTTATATTAGAGTTATAGTTTTACATCATTAGCTGCATTACGTAGCTTATCACCTACTTGAGTATGGATTCTGAGCTTGTTTTATCCAAGGTTTGGTATCGAAGTAGTAGAAGGTCTCTTTTTTTAGTAGGGGATCTAGTGTAGTGGCACTTCAGGATGGTGATATGGTGATTGAGATTTCTGTGTTAGAGCCATGTCTAGTAGTTGTGAGTTGCCTGGTATGTCTTTTGCTAATTTGCCAGATTGCCTCTAGATAAAGATGTGTGTTGCTGCAAAGATCAGACAACTGTTAATTAATATCAGGGTGGAAGATATACCCAAAAATGGCATCTAGACTTAATATGGTTATTACAAGATTCTAGTTATGTTGTTAGATTAATTAATGCCTTTGTTCTGTGTGTAGATCTGATGCCAATATCAATATTATGGTGGACCTATTAAGGCCACTACTTGCTGGGGCTTGATTTATTAAGTACTATATTGTTGTGGTTGAGCTGTTAGGTGTTAAAATAACTGGATCATAGGTAGTTAGGATGATATGTGTCAGGTTGGATTGGGGAGGTTGACTATGAGTTATATAACATCGATATGATGTAACTCTGATTAACTGATTTTGGTGCTAACAAGTATGTTATTAGTATTGTTTTATCTTCCCTACACGTTGTACGTTGCTTGCAACTAAATGATAATACTTGATTGGGCATTGCGATGGAAAATATGATGTATACTTATGTATAGAGGAATATATAAGGAGTATGTTGATGTGTAATATATTATGTATTTGATGTGGTTCTAAATATATGATGGTTGCGAGGGTACAGGTGATTGGTATGTGAATCATCTGTTGCGTTGTGGATACCGATTGTCAATTTCAAGCAACTAATGATCGTTACGTCTATAAGCTATTATATTGGGATGATGGGCTGACTATTTATCACACTTATGAGTACTAGTTTTATTGTGATTAACTTACTGAACACCAAGAGAAAAAACGCTATGACTTTACGGTGTAATATAATTACATTAGCTATTGCATGTAACTGGGTTAGTGTCAGTGAGTCGGGAAGCCACCTAGGGTTAAGTGTAAGGATTGCTTGCATAGGGGAACAAGAAACAAGGTAAGGTCTATATATGTGGAATATGACTACAGTTGGGGATAATTGTGATTGGTTGGATATTGACTAGTATGTTGATGGCTCGTATATTTAGCCTATTGATGTCCTATTATGTGTTAGTGGGTTGAGTTGATGGGTTGTTCTTTTGAGGATCCCTTATAGATTGTTATACTGATTCTCGATTGCACATTGGAGGGTTATTATATCTTTGATTAGCTAGGGTGGCCAAAACTGTTGTTTGATGTTAAGCATGCTTATGACTGTCGTATTCACCGTCTAATGTGATTTTTGGGTTAGAATCCTTATGTGGTTCAAATGGGAGTCTTCAGGTACGTCATCGTTCTTACTTTCGCAGACAAAAGTTCTATTAGAAGGGGATGTTGTAATGATCCTCCAGGTCATTTCTTTGATCCTATGAATATTTTATCAATTGGAGCATTTGCATAGTGACCGTGGATTTTTTGTGACTTATTAACACTGATTATTCGACCATTGGGTGAATCGTTTGACAATTACACAACTTTTCGTGTTGAACGACAGATTATAATCGTAAAATGAATTTTTAGGTAAGTACTAGTAAATGGCCTCAGGGTGGAATTCTGACGGTTCTATCAGCCCCGGAATAACAAAATTAGGCTAGAGGCGTGTTCGGTGCAGTAATACTAGGTTTTACAAATTTAACCGTCGGAACAGGTCAATAATTGACTTTAATTGACATCCTTGGTAATCATGCGTCAAATGGAAATTTTGACCACAACATTGGATTCGAACATCAGATTTGGTCTAGGAGGACCTTTCGTTCAGTCTTCGGGGCTTCCGAGGATATTTGGCTTCTTCGATAAACTTTGACATTGGGAAATGGGACCAACACTGGAATAAAACAACCTCTGATAGGAATTTTTACTACACCGTTAAGTCTAGAATGTCGTTTCCAATCATATTTCATATGTGGATTGTATTTTGTGACTTTGGATGAGGCTGGAGCATCTAAATTAAATTTGAGATGTTGCTGAATAAATTAAAGACGGCACCGACGTGGCCCACTAGGAGCCTGTCATATAGAAAAGCCAGTCAAGTGCGCATATATATCCAGAATTGTTGGTCAAAACTTTGAATTACAATTTCTCCCTCTTTTTGATCCGATTTGGGTGATTCAAATGGCTGACTTGTGTCTTTTTCTGAGAGGAACATTATAGAAGTGTCAGAAATCTATTTTGGCGCGTTGTCTAATGTAAAATTTGATGTTCTTCTGCTGCGTATTGAATATATCTATGGGTAACTTCGACATGTGATTTCTTATCGATTTTGAATCTAATTTTGGTAAAATTTGGGTCTACTTTTTATGTTTTTGCAAGGTGCATATCGTGGTAATGTCAGAATTAATTGATAGAGCTCCGTTTGGTGCGATAATGATGTTTTAGCTGATATTATGTTGCAATTTTATTCAGAAATTTTGAGTTGTGATATCTTAGCCGTTTCTCATCGGAATTAAGTGAAATTCAGGTCTATATTGTACTACTTTTGAGACCTACATCGTGGTATATTTGCATTCTGTTAATTTGATTGTATTTTTAAGATATTCAGCAAAGAAACTTGTCATGACCCAAACTTAGGGCCAAGACGTGACACGACGAATGGGATGTCTAAAGACGACCAAAAGCAAGCCTCTTGACATATCATTCACACATCCTTGATCGTGGAAACAAAATAAACAATAACCACAAGAGATTTAAATAATTAGGAAAGTGGAACTGAGGGAAATCTTTGAATATAAACAAAGCATAAGAGTGAAGCTCGTAGCACAAATACATCATAATGTCCAACATATACCTCTAACTTGGAATGGAGCGGGGGCCAAGACACTTTATCATTACACATCCTTGATCGCAATAGCAACATAAAACAACATAAGAAACATAAACAAGGGAAATAGGGACTAAAAGAAAGAGTTAAACACTTGAATAACATAGATGAGTCAAAGCTCAAGCATAGTACATAACTTGTCCAACAACACCTCTAAATATAAATCTTAGTGGGGGACAAGACAAGCAACCAGGCTCAACCTCATAGTAATGATCATAAATATCTCAAAATATATAAGATGTAATCTAAGCATAAGCATGATAGAAGATTGATATTGTCGCCGGACCTAAGGACTCACCAAAGCTAACTTGAACAATCCATCTAGCCACGTAGAGGGGAAAAGTGATCAAATGGAGCTCCGGTTCCTACATGGTAATATTATGTAGGCATAGAATATGTGTTAGTACACTTAAATGTACTATGTAGGATGCAATGCAATAAGAGATAGCAACTTACTCAAAATACATAATGATAAGACATAGATAGCATAATAATAATATGACATGTATGATCAATGTTTAAGTAAAACATGTTTGGAAATCATTCAATTTGTATATATCATAATATGTAAGTGTGGGAAGAGACCACAATCGACATAGAATAGGACCAAGTGAGCTGCAACTTAGAATCCTGATGATTACCCCTCACTGGTAAAGAGGTGGTCTACTTGCCAAGGTACACCATACTTCACCTTACGGGAGCCAATCCCATTTTGGAAAGGATTTCATGATTAGCTTCACCTTACGGGAGCCCGTCCCCTCTTGGGATGAATTTCCAAAGAGAGTGTACTAAATGGATCCACTAGTATAGAAAGGGTATAACATAGTCCTATGGTGACACATAGTTCAAGGAAAGAGAGCAAATACTCTACCCATTTGTACTAAGTCTAATCCAACGAAATATATAAGATAATCATACTTTATTAACTAGCAATAATCATAGAGACATGGTATGAGTAGCTCCTAACATCATTGTCCTCAAATGGTGAGCCCAACTTCAAACATGAGAATAGATCATCATCAACATTACCCCTGCATTAAAATCAAGCTCACAAGAGGTATAATCTTTGAAAAAGGCTTAGCTTCATACTAGTATAATCATAGATTTTTTCGTGAATGCATAACATACTTGATAGACCATATTCATCATGAAGTCACGTGACTCATAAATCATACAATAGATCATCAAAACCTCAAGAATTTTTAAAAAGATATTTTATCAAACACTTGGCGAGTTTGTAGTGCTAGTGTAAAATCATGCAATTCAAGAGTGGAAATATGCTAGAAAATTCAGTGTAAAATCATTAATAAATACTTGGTAACACCCTCAAACAATATACATCAGAATCCTTCATCAAATCTCACAATAGATCTTAGATTCATATCTCAAAACATGCTAAAACAATCACAATTTCATGAAACCCAACACACTGTGCAGTGAAATTCTTAATAAGTAATACCCATGAATAAATCAACTTTAAATCATGCAATTTTAGGTAAAAAGGAAACTTGGGCACCATGGGTGAAAGGACCCAATGATTGAAACCCACATGCCTTGACTTTGGAAAATTGTTGATGAACATTGAAAATGAAGACTTGAAGCTTGGGTGAAATCCTTAAAATCCGGAAAGAGTTTTAGCACTTGAATTTTGAGAGAACTACAAGTCTAAGTGTTTGAATGAGTACTGGAGAATGTCTTGAATGATATGAAGGTAAAATATGGCTAAGTATAGGTATTTTCATGTATGGGAAGTCATAGGCCCAAGACATAAAAGCCTTGGACCAAACTCAAAAAAAGTTGCAGGAAATAACATACTAGCGCATCGTGCCAGTATCACGTCTGGACACAGGAATTTGCAAACTTGGGATTTTTTAATTTTGCTACGGTTGCCCTAAAATATGGGTTAGACTAATTTCGCACTCAATATTTCCCCTTGATCAAGAATATGAAGTCAAATTTTTTATATCACGCACGAATTTTGAGATATAAGGAAATAACTATTCTTGGCACTTCCAAGGCACATTTTTTAGCACTTTTTGAGGTCATTTCATCAGAGATCCAGCTAATATGTGATTGTTGAGGTGAGACCTCATGATTGATTATACATGGATCCACACACCTGCTCTCACCATGATTGTGCGTTGGTGTACCCTTTAGGCTTATGGGCTCAATGGGCGTTTAGGCTTAGACACTAGGGCTTTACACCCATGTACCACCGACCTGGGATCATGTTATATTGGGGGTTGGGTTCTACTTTGATTCAGTTGATCAAATTGCGTGTGGGTGTACCTTTGGGGCTTAAAAGGGGCCCAGTTGGCATACTGGCATAGATATCAGGGCCTTGTACTCGTGTACAACACTATGTCTCAATCCGATGCAGTTATGGTTTGGGCCTACTCATATTTTGTCAGTTAGTATTGTTACACACCACTTGGGTTAGTTCAGTTAGAGTTTGGTGATTCACCGGACATGCTTACTCCTTGATTAGAGTTCCGATTGGCTATACTTAATGCAATTCTCTATACTTGATTCTTTTATTTTAATAGTATTTTACTCAGCCGGTTGATAATACCTACTAGGTGCCCGTTACTGATACTCACCCCTATATTTTTGCATCTTCCCATGGTATAGGTCCAGGAAGTAGCCATAGTCACTGAATTAGGAGCTTCGCTAGAGATTCAGGAGACACTGGTAAGCATCAATATCTCTGGGTATTCTATAGTCTTCTTCTATTTGATGACCGTCTTTTGTATTCACACTATCCTTATATAGCTAGTTTGGATTTTTATATGTAGATTGTTATTCTAGTTATGTACATAGATATGTATATTTTTTCTTGAGTTTATAGGAGCTATGTATATTTGACTTTCAAGTTCTGGGTAGGTTTCAGTTCTTTATATTTTTGTGTTAGCTATGGTTTCACTGGAGAGCTAGGACAGGTACCATGTGGCTTGGGTAATCGGCTTGCTGGTAGGTGGGATCTAACAGGCGCTATCATGAGTTGAATGGTCGGGTCGTGACAGTCTTTTATTTTTAAACTATAATAATATTTAATTATAATATTTTACAATTCACATTTAAATCTTCATAAGATTCAAGAGTACTTTGGTGTGTGTGTGTGTATATATATATATATGTATGTATGTATGTATGTATATATTTATGTATGTATGTATGTATGTATGTATGTATGTATGTATTAATTTTAAAGATCTCCCTTGCTTTGCTAAATCTTTTTTGTCCAGTCAGATCAAGACAGAGAAAAAAATAAAAGGAGCAATGGTTTCTTTGAAGATTCAACCGCTCTGCTATTTGTATTTTCTTGTGTTAATGGATGATATGATTGCCTCTATTAGAATATATGAAGAACAAGATTGACGATGATGAATAAGAGACTTCTGCACTAAATCTCATGAATTGTAGTGAGAGTTATGTTACTCCTCCGCTGGCTTTCCCAAGTGATCCGACTCCTCTTGTGAGTGGAAGAGTGATCATAAGTGGCACATCTCTCTCGTTGTTCGCATGTAGTGAAGTTATTAAAACTCCTGCTAGCCTTCGGGCCATAACAATGAAGAGATGTGATGTGCTTGATGAAGGATAACACGTACCATTAATTAGAGGACTCACATCATCGGATGAAAGTATGTGTAAAGAGATAGATCAGGTGTCTAAAACAGACCCTTATCCACCAAATTAAAGGACCGGCCATGAATAGAAGTTGTTGTTGGAGTGTCGTACCATGCTCAGATCTCAACCAGAAGATGATTAAGTTTATTTATCAATCAAAACTTGAATAATTTTAATTTGATATTTTGTTTGTTATTTATGTGTTGAACTACCAAATAATACTTTTGAAGTGTTGTTGTATTTTATTTTATAGATTTTTTGCAGTGTTATTTAACATTTTTTTTGTTTTTTCTTGTTTATAATTAGTATCCCATAAGGCAATGCCCGCTATGCATGCAGTGATTAGTGTGTTCGAAAGGGCTTCAAGAATGGGCGCACGAGACTACGTCAAGCTTACCCATATGATCAACTCAATTGTGAAGTCACCCAAGGTTACTAAAAAGTAAAATGAAGTCGTTGTAAGTGAAATATTTTTAAGATAAATAATTATTATCTTATAAATAGCTCAAATGTGGATATTGAAATTGATACTAATGTTATATAGTTAATTATGATAATATGTCAGAAAAAAATTGAACAATTCTCAGCTCAATGTGTTTTTCATTCTTTTTTTCCTTAATCATGAACCAAAACATAGGACTAAGTTAGCTAAGAAATTTATCAATAATCCCTAGGTAATAAGCCGCTAAATAGCTCTTTGCTTAGTAGATTTTTGTATAATTTATTACTAATTCGTAACTGAATAAAATTAAGATTAAATTTCTTATTGTTTATGAAATTTTATCCATCATTAATTCTATAATTTCTTGTAATAACGAGATATATAATTGTATTGAAACGGTGCCTAAAGAAATGCATCAAATGAAAGAGCAACAGCTTTTTGTTGGAAATTAAAGCCATGATAATTAAAGGACTAAATTACATTTATATCCTCCCGGGAAGCAAACAAACTTATTTAAAGTAGTAAAATTGAACAAGCTCAAGTATGGATGGCAGTTGATATAAATTATGACTAGCATATAAAATCAATCCCAATGATATTTTGAATTATGATATACTTCCTCTGTCCGATATTAGGTCATCACTATTTTTTACACGCACATTATGAAATCATAGATAAGAGGATAATTTTGTTAATTCACCTCTTAAGAACTTCTTTGAAGTTTTACAGACGGGCATGAACACTTCAAAAAGAATTAATGGATTGGATAATGTACGAAAAAACCTTCTTAATTTAGTAATGTGACCAACTAATATAAGACAACTATTTTTAATATTGTGATCAACTAATATGGAACATGGAACATAGGGATCGGAGTACTAATTGTTATTGTTAAAGAAAAAATTGAACAACCATTGTCAACTCATTTTATTTTCATCCCTTTTCTTGACTACAACTGAACCAAAATATATATAACATTGATGTGGACCATATATATACATAATGACCAAAAAAATAGTCAAACAACTTTTAATTTCAAATATTGTTCTTAGTTTGCATATAATTCAATTCAGTTATTTATAATCCTTAATTAATTATAGTTGAAAAACAGTTTTAACAAAATATAAATTTTATTAAATGGAAATGACAAATAAAATTAATGGTGAGAGCTATAAATAGGACTTCTGCATAACTCATTTTTCTCATCCAACCACTTATCAGTAAGATTAACAGTCTTGCTTCTTCTTTCAAATTAATTAAGCAGTCATGGCTTCACCAATGCACTTGTTAAGTGGGGCCCCATTAATGTCATAATGGGGCCCCACTTAACAAGTACCACTAGAAACCAAGCCATTGGCATTGGACTTGTAAATCGATTCATAACCTTTCGTGGCTCAGTCAACAGTGCTTCAATTGAGAAAAGTTGTAACGCTCGGTGAAATTACAAAATACCCCTAGAACAAAATTGCATGCATAATGCATTTTTCCAAGCTCCAACGAAAAATACGAGATTAGATTTACGATCAGCACGAAAAATTGAGTGAGAAAATAATCTCGGTCGAATTTTAGAGCGACTATATCAAAAGATAATTTTTCGTAATTAATCGAAAAATAGTGTTGATGCGCGCCCCTGAAAAAGCTTGAGTTATTCTTCATTCTAGATATGTATGGCTACCTAATCGGATAATGTTCATCCACGTGCCCCTTCATCAATTTTGAGTCGAGACTAGATGTATTAATTGTATACTTTAAAACCTATGATTCTTGAGTATTAATTTCTTTTATGTGTTTGGATTTCATGAATATATTTGAATTAATTTACAAGTTTCATTACTATTATCATGAGATATGAATGTTATTTGCATATTAATTAAATTGGAATGTCGAATCTAACCTTCTAAACCATGTAAGTTGAACCTGAGACATATGCTTTCTTGTTTCATATATGCATGTGATGAATATTTGTTATGTCTTATATGTTGAGCATGGATGATATGATTTCACTCAACCGTAATTCATGAGTGTTGCATGCTGTGAGTTGCATTGACTTGAGTTCCCATTTTGAGTTATGGAGTTAATTGAGAAAGTTGTCATTGAGTTGACCGAGACAAGTTTGAGTTTTGATGAGCATGTTTTAGTCTTGGAAGGAGTATTGAGCATCGAGTTGGACAAGAATAATCATCCCAGAACTATATTTCCAGTGTAGGATGGTTGCACAAAATAATTTTGGTGACCCATGTTCCCATTTGAGGAACACTCTCTTGGGATCCGAGAAAGAGAGAATTAGAGGTTGACGTCCTATTCCTTAGCAGAGAGAATTAGAGGTTGACATCCTATTCCTTAGCAATCTTGGGATGAACGTGGCAACAATGTCTTTTTGTTATACATCACAAAACTAATAGTGGGGTGGAGAGTTATGTCAGTTAGAAAAACTTTCATGCAACACTTGAGTTGAGCATATCATGATGTTTGTACTAAGTTGCATTTAGACCAAACACTGAGTCTGTTTTCTAAAGCATGATTTCAAAAACTTAACTTGCTTCCTTTTAATTGAGTTGATTTATAAGGTGACACCATTTGGCGCTGCATCATTTCATGATGTAGATTCACCATATAGAGGACTCCAGCAAAAGTATTGTTGAGGTTCAGCATCCCTAGTTCGAGACAGTGATGAGTCCTCCCCTGCATTCGGAGGATACCCTTTACTTTCTTCTTTATATTTTGAGTTAGTTCTTTGAGCTTGTGGTAGCCATGTTTTGTCATGGTACCTTCTAGACCCTTAGAGTAGAGGCTTCATAGACTTAGTATAGAGTATTATTGAGTATGTCATATTAAGACATTAATTATTTTGAGAAACTATTTATAATATTTCTATCTTTTCTCTAAATATTTTCACATGAGTATTCTTCAACTGTTGAGTGGATGTGATAACGAGGCCAAGTGGTTCGCTCAGGGATTAGCAATAGTCTTTGAGTGTCGGACATGTGTAGGGTACCCTCTCGGGGCATGACAAAAGTTCCTCTGAAGATAAAAATAATGAAAGTTTTTCTAATTTGATTATCTACCGATACTATATATATAGTATCTATCTATCTAGAAGGTTCTTTCCTCTATACGGATGATATAACTATTCCGCTGCTATATGCAACAAATATTTTTTTTTTGTTCTGCTATTTTAAAATAATTTTTTTAAAAAAATTCAATATTTAAATTTTTTTTTCCTTTTTTAACTGTTTCCTTTTTTGTGGGAAAAATGAATATTTATGTCATTTTATTATTTATTATTCATTTTTTATTTATTAAGGTGGCAATACATAATAGTCAAATATATGTCGATATCAATACGTTATACAATCATTTATACAATATTGACAAATAATTATGCACCATTTATATAGTGTCAATACATTGTATATCTATTTATATAGTATCGGTACATATTTGTATACATTTATATAATATCGATACTTGTTTACATACTATTTATATAATATTGATATACGTTTATAGATAGTTTATGAAATATTGATACATTACAAATTGAACATTGATATACGTTTATACACATATATACAATATTGATACATGGAAAAAATACATGAAAATATTTTTCAAAAAAAATAGTTTATATTTTTAAATAAAAAACATTGGAAAAAATAAGATAAGTTTTTAAATTAAAGAAAAAAGAAAGAAAGAACACAAAAAGGGCTTAATGAAGTTGGACTGATTTGAGCTATTTTTAGCCCATGATCTTTTTTGACTTTTTTCAGGGATAATTTGTCACACCCTCCCGGGGGTCGTGACCAGTGCCCGATAGGAGCATGTAATCACCCACTAAGTCGAACTTCTTTATAATCACAGCCTAGAATTTCTACCGAAATTTCGGCAGAGTTTCCTCTG
>JAOTQR010031132.1:0-16158 GCA_025774065.1 Solanum ossicruentum | reverse complement strand
CCAAGTGTGGTGTGCCTTAGTTTTAATCAACACATCGAGGGCCACACCAAACTTTGAGGCCAAGGGTCACTTCCCTGTAGGCCACATGGGCCGTGTGACCTCACACAAACCATGAGATCTCCCTTGAAGTGTCACCTAGGTCGAAAATTTCCCGAAATCAAAACTTCAAGTTCCAACGAAGTTGTACAATGTCTGGGTCATTATATTAGGCTTTATAAAAGTTTTTTGTTAGTTTTAGGAGTAGCATTATCGAAGTAATTAAATTTATTTGATGTATTATTGCTCTCTTCTAATTGCAAAGTGCATCTTGGCCTCTAGCCTCCTCCTCTATGCGAATTTTCATTATCAACGTCTCAAGAGAAGTTTCCTTTTGTTTGTGGCACATAATTTTTTTAAATTTCTTCCATGAAGGTAGAAGCTTATCAACTATGCCACAAACAATAAGGTTATCTCTAATTTTGACCTCCTCGGATCTAGCTCTTCAACAATCATTATGAAGTCTTGAGCAACTATCACTGATTTTTCTTCAAACGGAATGAAAAGAGATAGAATCCTTTGTTGTCCACCATTTGATAACATAAAAATCAACTAGCAGTATACTGTTTCGCTCCAACTTCTTCAGTATTATATTTACTCTGCAATGATTTCTAAATTTTCTTTGCACTAGAGTAACTTCTATCATAATAATCATAAAAATTATCAGACAGACAATTCAAAATATAATATCGACACTTATAGGAGTCATCATTATATTTGTCTATTTTCTTTTGATGAGAAATGAGTTCATCATTATCCATGGAGAGGATATCAATTTTATTAGGATTTTTCTCAGTTAACACCTAAAAAACATTGAGAACTCTCAAATAGAAAAGTATTTTACCCCCCACCTCTTGAAATGATTATTGTTGAACCGAAATGGCTTGTTAAGATTTCCCATCTTGACATCCGTAGTTTCTTTAATTGTAGCCATTTGAATTTCCTTAAAATTGTTGGTGAAAATTATATAAGATTACAAATAACAATTGAAAAAGTAAATATTGAAGAACGAAATCCTCAGACTAATGCATGGATATCTCACTCTCTTTAAGGAGATTCAAGCCCACTGCAATAAATGTTTTCACCAGTCCAGCAGTACTCTCCTTGACTTGTCCCCTCCAGGATACAACAAACTTATCACACAAGTATAACTCAACAAACTTTGGATAAGAGTGGAGTCTGAAACTCCACAAAAAGAACACTTTCCTTCAAATCATAAGAACTCTCCTTCTGACAAACTTTATGCACTTTATATTTTACTCATATGTTGTGTGCCTAAACCAAATGAAAACCACCACTTTATAGTTGTAGAAGTCTTCCATGCAATGAATAAGAAGTAAATAGAGTATATAAATGGTCTAGAGCTTAAATAGGTTACAAGATATAATGGAGAAATAAAGAGAAATGTTACTGAGGGCAACTAATGGCCTCAACGTGCAATGGATCAAACTGCCAAACGGTCACTAATGGTCATAACAATAACCACAAAGAAATGTTACTGGCATGTAACAAATTGACCCTAAAAGTCAAAGCACAATAATATATTCTCACACTAATATTAGTATGCTACCTAGAATTTCTATTGCGGCTGGAATGCTCTTTTTTTTGGCTGCTAGAGTCTTGTTTCTTGTTGCTGAAAGACACTACTTTTTGTTGCTGAAATGCTCTTTATTATAGCTGAAATGTTTTTTTTTTAACTGCTGAAATTAATTGGCTGAATTTCATGTTTTAATATGAAAGGAAAAATACTCTAGTTTCAGTAGCTGAAAGCATTGCTTGTAAGTAAAATATTGTGCTCTTTCTCTGCAAAGGCTTGCTTTGTTGCGTTCTCAGTTTCTATTACACACGTTTGAGAATGAAGTATGGTTAGTAGTGTGACGGTATAAGGTATATAATATTAACCATGCATTTAGATATTGTATATTATTAAATTGTTTAAGTGAAAGATTGTTGGGATGTATATTATTAACCACGGATATATACTATTAATCATGAACTTAGATGTAGTATTTATTATCGTTTATTCAATTTTAATAAAAGTCTTAATAAATCATATAATCATTTATGTGTCCACTTACTTATACAGTAGATGATTTAGTATATAGGATTTTAGCTTATACACAGATGATGAAATCATCGGTTATTATAAGTATAAAGTTTTTCGCTCACTATCTAAGATGGAAATTGGACAAGCCATCGATATGATTGTAGCACAAGATTATATATAATTTATCTTGATTATGGGAATGATGTAGTCCCAACTTCTTGTGCTAGTACATATTATATGTATTGAACGGGATCGAGTAGAGATAGTTGTTTTAGACTGACTGATAAAGACATGTTCTCTAAACTATTAAATATACTTATATTCGTAATCATGATATAACTATTATGATCTGTATATGTTATCTATCAGTTTGATTTATTAAAAGGTGAGATCTTGAGATGGGTCAATACGTCTGATAGATTGGACGATAATAATATATATTGTTGAAATAATAAGATAGTTGACGGAATTCATGTCTCGATATAGAGATTGATGATCTACCTTTTGAGATGCTTATAAGTTTTCATCGTGTCAAACCTTATAAGTGGATTTATGAATCCAACACATGAAATAAGTAGTGCTCTAAAGAAAATTAATCTTTAAATTAAATTTGTAAGTAATTTAATTTATTGATTAGTATCTGTAATCCTTACATGGGGAATTACATAAGCGTTTAATGGAAAATTTTGAAATATAAATAGAGGAGTGCAATTACAAATTTTTAGTAGAATGATTTGTAATTTATTATGGAAAAAATAATTTTTTTCAAATTAATTATTTGAATTATTTCCACAATAGGGAGTCTCAGTAATTAATTCAGTGGTCCCTACTGTTCTGATATTTATGTACAACTCAAAATCCTATTCCTAATAAAAGGAGGACACATATTAGTTTTTTGGTTTTCAAGAAAAATGGGTTTCCTTCTTCCTTTTAGATTTAGAAAGATCCTATGTAAATAAGGGTTTTCCTAATATAGAAAAAAAAGTGATTTGAGCAAAAAGAACTAGGTATTCTATACAATGCTTGCCCACCAAGTCTTGAGAGCGTTCGGATGTGAACTTAGGATCACTGTAGAAGACTGCAGAACTGCAGTCTAACTTGTGAATTCGCTTGAAGGTATATGGTCAAGTTTCAAGAGGTATTTATCGAATCAAATTTAATAAAGTTCGTGTGTTCTAGTATGATTATACATGTTCTAGCATAAACGTATATGTTATCTATTATTCATGTAAGCAGTATGATCCTAACATGCTTCTGCTGCGCATATGGTTTTCCAACAAGAAGTTGGACCTTACTTTCATATCATCTCCAGATGTGTTCATTTCAGGCACAAGCTTTGTACCAGGGGTGTCTTTTAACTATATTTATGTAGAAAGTCTTAAGAACATCAAGTATGTTGCATAGACACACTTAAAAAAAAACCTGTTTGATGTTAAAAAGGAAAAAGTTAACCGAGTATATGCCATTCACTTGGAGGAATAGATGACAACATGGGTCTGTTAATTTTTTAATGGGGATGGAGTTCTCTGTTAGTGAGTCTAAAAGTGTACAAGTTTTACAAACTTAAAGAACAAAAGGTGGTCGAGGTTATATTTAAAAGATAAAGATATGCCTACGCCAGAAGATGAGGAATAATTTTGTCCAACACTCATTCCTTTTCCTCCAAATGATGGCTATCGTCATAGCAAGCACACAACACAGAATGGCACCAATACCTGTTTTTTCTTTGTCTAGGTGATAATCCAACATGAGAACTATAAAAGATAGTTACGTGATAAATAGTTTCACAAGAACTTATTAAAAGTAAATCTAAACTTATGGATTTTGACTTCTAACTTATAAGTCACTTTGAAAAAAAAAAAACACCCCCTATATGTGTTTTAGAATAATTGAATTCAATATTCATTGTCCTGCATTTCGAATGTTTAGTTGAGTTAATACATTTAATGAGCTCAAATTTTCTTATATCCATATTTGTTTAGATTGTTCTATTCCTGCAACTCCATATGTTTTAGAATAATTGAATTCAATATTCATTGTCGGTTAGGTAATAAATTTAGCTTCAAGCATTATTGTGAGTAATCTATAATTTGTTATATTCAAGTTGTTTAGGTTGTTCTATCCTTGCAACTCAATGTGTTTTAGAAAAATTGAATTTAACATTCATTTTCCTGTGTTTTGAATGTTTAGTCAAGACATTTAGCTTCAGTTTGAGTGTACTCGAGTTTGCTTACATTCAGATTATTTAGGTTGTTCTATCTGTACAACTCAATGTGCTTTTAAAAATATAATTCAACATTCATTTTCTTGCATTTTGAATGCCAGTTGAGACATAGAGCTTTAATCGGGTGGGATCGAGACTTTGTTTTTGTGATTTATCTTTTTAAATCCTTTTAAGATGTTCTGTTCCTGTTGCTTAAAGAAATGAAATTTAACTCTATATATTCTTAGTTTCAATCTATCATTTATAAGCTGGCTTGAAATATGCTCTTCATCATCTTGACAGATGTTGAACCACTTGTGAAGATGATGATATCAACATTAAAAAGTTATTTATTTTAGTTACCACTTCTCACTTTTGCTTGTTGTGCTTACATTTGATACTAGAAAACAATATAACGTTGACTGGGGTCACATGTACCAACAACTACTTTAATAGAATTCAAAGAAATTGTTTTACAAGTCTCAATGTTCTTGCTTCTCAAATAAAACAAAAAGAATACGTAAATTTAAGTCTGTAGAGTCTACCGAAAAAAACTAATTTCTACATTTCAGACTATCTCAGAGTGTGGACAAAATAGAAGATGAAGAAATCAAGAGTTATTGGGCTCAATACCTTTACAAGTATAGAAGCAAGAGTGAGTACCCTAATAACAGGGTACCCAACAAATATATTTTAATCCGAAGTAAAGCAATGAAGAATACAAGTACTCCTTCCATCTCAACCACGTACCTCCGAAACTACAACCTTGCACTCAGAAAAACCAATATACATAACATACACAAATATATATACATATATATATAGTTCAATTGGTACTAAAATTTCAATGAGTCATAGTCAACATGGAACAAGCAGGAACAACTATCCGGAATATATATATACATATATATATATATCAACAATTATAGTCAATCAACTCAATGATATACTTACAGTTCAAGAATGAGTTAGTGCAGGATGATGTAATGCAATGTCAGATAATTGTTATGCATATCTATCCTGTAATACACATCTACTTATCCAACTCAGGTCGAAACATACGAGAGTCTAACATAGACCATGTATTTGTCAGAAGAGACCTCGCTATAATAACCCGATGGAATATGACCTTGACAAAATCACACGTTCGAAGAGACCTCGGCAAGCGAAATATGACCTCACCAATATCGATCAGTAGAAACTCCAATCCCAAATATTAATACTCTCCGATTGAGATCACCTAGAAAAACCAAGTGAAAAATGTCCAACCAAGCTCTCAAAGTTAAAAAATGAAGAAAATGGCTAAAACTTGTTACCAGAAACCTGAAATCAGGTCTCTGATATCACTAAATAGATGAGAGGGTTGCATAAGCGACACCCACTGGCTTAGGAGACCTTCACTTTAGTGAGTCTTGCCTTGCTTTAATGAAGTCACTTAAGCGGCGCCTGAGGCACCAGATATACAATAGTTTTCACAATCACATAAAAACTCACAATCAATCCTCAGGATTCATTTGAAATCCCATGCACACTAATCATATATTCCACCGTACTAAATTAGACATTCTAAACTCAATAAAATCGTCAAAAGTTGAATATGAGGTCTCCTTGATCCCGAATCTAATAAGGCACAACTAAACTAACCAAAGGCACTTGAAATACTGAAACACTACTAGAATACCCAAAAGTTATAAGGAAGCCCATTCTAGTACAAAAACAACCTATCAAAATTAATGAAACGATCAAAAATTCAATCGAGCACAGAAACTGAAAATATTGATCAAAGTCAAATCTAAGTCAAACTTTGACTCAATTTTCAATTTCGGACCTAAAATCCACATAAGAGCTCCAAATTCGATTTTGAAAACTCTCCTGGACCAATTTCCATGTTTCAAAACTGATGGAATTGACATAATTCTATTCTGAGACTTGAACCTCAGGATGACTCAAAATTTTGAAACTAGGAAACTTAAGCCTTCAAAACTCAATTCTTCAGTAAAATTTTAACTTTTAAAAGATTTTCAAAAACCATCTTTCAGAACCAATCAAACATGGCTCGGGACAGCTGACAAAAGGAGTAAAATGGTAATTTTTATCAAAAAGCTAAAAATGATCTTCAGAGTCATTACATCATCCACCATTAAAAATCATGTACATCCTCGAACATAAGGGAAGAACATACTTGAGGTCTCAAAAGATGAGGTCAACAAATTTGCATATGAGACTCGGTCTTCCAAGTAGCCTCTCCCATGGATTGATACCACCATTGAACCATGACTAAAGATATCTCCTTGTCCTCAACATCCTAACTAGTCTCTCTAAAATGGCTACAAGCTCCTTCTCATAGGTCAAATTTGGACCCAATTCTACCGAATCAAGAGGAATCACATGAGGCCTTTCTGGTATATAACACCACAACATCAAAACATAAAATACTAGATGCATATAAGATAGATTAAATGGCAAAGCAAGTCTATAAGACACCTCACCCACTTGCTCTAGGATCTCAAAGGGCTAATATACCTAGAGCTAAGCTATCTCTTCTTTTCGAACCTCATGACACTCTTCATGAATGAAATCCTCAACCATACCTGGTCACCCACCATGAACTTTATGGATTGAAAGCTACCTATCAACATAACTCTTCTCTAGACTATCAACAACTAAATCTGAATTAATCACAGTCACTCAATTGCATCTCTAAGCTAACTTGTGTTTAGAGTATCCACCGCAATCTAATCAAACAATCATAAGGGATGATTGCCCAATAATGAACTAACTGATGAGCCAGTCTAAATCAAAATTCTCTCAAAGACAACATGGTCCCCTAGACGAACCTCCTTTCTTCATAACCTTTAAACTAATATCTAACAACACTAGTGGTGAATCTGAACCAACCACCATGCACTCCAATGTACATATACTGCAATGTTAGTCACCTTTCATCTTCATAATAATGTTCTCCACCATGTTTAAGCTAAACAAATTTGATCCTTAGAAAAGGAATATTCATAGGACAGAATTAGGTGATCAACCATGAATTATACTCTCAAGAATATAAAACCCCTAATAAAACTATCAGGATACTAGAATAGTAGCTGCAATTGTAGATAACTCGTGAAAATGGCAAAAATAGGTCTAATGGTCCGCAATGCCAATCATATATAGCTGAGACATGTCTTCAACGATAAGATAAATACCAAGAACATCGGAAGACTGCATTTTCCCCATGAAAACTCTCTTGACCAGATTTGCACCTGTGTACACTAGTATACCGTAATTATCAAAATTCCCGTTTTACATTAAACACAATATCCCCCTATAATATTTACGATTAAAATTCTTTCGTAATTGTACCTGTTTGACCTTTCTTTACATACGATTCCTTATTTAATTACCACACAGCTCGAAACATACTCAACTTATCAAAACCCAACATATTCACCACAATCCAATAATTCAAATTGACAAATTTGATTCCAAAAAAAACAATATCATGGCCTTATTAATCCTTTACTCGTGCTCCCGAAATTATTGTTAGTACTAAAATTCTTGGAAATTACATCGTCACTACTGTGATTCTAAATCACAACTTCTCTCTTTCCCCAAATGAAGTATTACTATTCATCTCAAGCAAACTTTAAGCATACCATGTTTGTACTAACCCTACCCAAGGCCAATAATACAAATTTCAATCTGAATGATGCTTTTCCCATGGGCTACAACCATTGAATCATAACCCAATCTCAACCACATGTAACTATTCATGTGACATGCCTCAACCTCCATTTGAATACTCGTACCCTCATGTCAAAACCTAATGAATCCCTAGCTCACCCTAAGAATTCTATATATCGTAAATGTATAACCTTTACTCACCATAAAGTGTCTACATAACTCATTAGGATAGTCTTAATTAACTTCCATAAACAAAGTAGTATCCACCAAATTTCAAAGTGTCTAATACTATTATAACACCCCTTAAATTCCTCCTATCTGATTTGGATGAGTTTGTATAGAAGATTGCTGAGAAAACCTGACTGGTATTGGGCTTTACGACTCGTAAAGGAGGTTTTGTATGGAATTGCAGTGTTTTAGACTGTAGAGTCATCTTATCTACGAGAAACAATTATGACTCATAAAGAGCAATACGACTCGTAAACCCAGGTTTCGAACTCAGTTCTATTGTTTCATATATTGAGGCCCTTCAATTTCAAGAGGTAAGTTATAAACTCGTATTGCGGACTACGACTCGTAGCAGGGGGTTTCGTAAGGACTTCCAGTGATTTAGGATTTTTATACTTTTCACCTATAAGGAGCAGTTATGACTCGTAGTGAGGACTACGAGTCGTAGTCGGGGTTTCATAAACACTTCCAACTGAGTTAATGCTATACAGATTTTGGTTTGTATAAAGCCTTAGAAGCAAACCCTAGACCATTATTTCACCCTTTTTCCATCTTGAAGGTTCTTGCGAGCAAAGAGGAGAGAAGGAAGAATCTAGGGTTTACCATTCAAGAGCAAGGATTGATCGAGGCTTAGTTATTCTTCAGTTACCAGGCATGTAAGGTTTACCAAAGTGTGAAATATTTTCTTCACACGCCCCTTCATCTTCTTGAGTCAATATTTTAGGGAAAGGAGTTGAGGTTTTGAGAAAACTTTACTATTTTAATATTGAAATCCTCGTAGCTATCTTGAGGTCTTGTTATACTACATAAGGTAAGCTCTTGCATTGCATGGATATTCTATTATGAGATTTGTACATGTGTTTTCATCCTTGGTATCATGAGCCCTAAATTACATGTCTTCATGAAAATTTTATGCATAAATTGAGCATATTGAGTTGAGTAAATTGAGCATGTAGAGTTGAGTAAGTTGAGCATGTTGGGTAGAGTAAATTTTATGATTAACATGAGAAGCATGTTGAATTTGAGTCACATATGTTATCACACATGACTATCTAGCATGCACTATGTGAGTCTGAGTCAAGTTGATTGGTTGCGCTGATTTAATGAGCAATTGAGATGAGTTGAGATGACATGACCCTATGTGGTTGAGTTTTGAGCTGATTAATGAGTTTATTGAGGAGTCAAGTATGTTTTAGTTTTCGTAGGAGTATTGAGCATAGAGTTAGGTGATTAAGGATCACCCATAACTACGTTAGCCAGCATAGGACAGTTGTTTCAGCATAATACTAGCGACTTTTGTCCCCCAAGTGGACACTCTCTTAGGATCTGAGGAAGCGAGGTTGAGGTTGATCACCTTTTTTCGTGGCAAGTTAAGGGTGGGCGTGGCAACGATGTCAATTCGTTATGCATCACTTAATTAAAGGTGGTGGGATGAGGAATGTCAGTTAGAGAAACTTCCAAGCGCATGTTTTGAGCATGAGATTTCAATTGAGTCTATTTTACTGAGCCTATTTTAAAATCATGATTTTATCATAAAACTTGCATAACATTTTTGGGTATGAGTTGATGAGTCGAGGTGAGTGAACCGAGCTTTACTTTTCTTAAGCCATTTTACATACTAGTACCATGTACTAACATCCATTTGGACCAGCATCATTTTTTGATGTAGATACAAGTGATAGAGGACTTCAACCCGCTCATCATTGAGGTCTAGTTCAGTACACTTCCAGAGTTGGTGAGCCCTCCCTTACATTCCGGAAGAGCTCTGCTATCTTCTTATTCTTTTCGAGTATTTTATTTACTTTTGATTGAGGTGTCCATGACCTTTCATGGAACCATTCTAGATGGTTGAGTAGAGGCTTCATAGACATTGGAGTAGTGTATTAAACGAGTATTTTTGTATCAAAACTTATCTTATTATAAGCTATAATACAGTAGAGTTATACACTTATTTATCTTCTTGCATATGATGTCTTACATTTTGACTGTCGAGTTGATGTGACGATGAGGCCAAGTGGTTCTCTTGGGGAATCAACAATGATTCTTCAAGTGCCAATCACGCCAAGAGTACCCGTCCGAGGCATGAAAACTGTGATTGAACATCCCAACCTCACATAAAAATATTGAAATTCTCATTCATCACTAGTTGTCATTCAAGCTGAAAACCAAATTCAAGAAAAGTAGTTGATAATCTTTCACAATTATATGCTGAGCCACTCAATCTTACATTATCATATTCTTAAAGGCGAAAAAATTCATACAATCCTTAATTGTGAACCAAGGATCTATATGTGTTGTCACATTCTCTTCACATGTCTTAACGTGTATCCACACATAATGCTACTAGGATATTCAAATGGTTCACTCATACTCATGAGCCAATCCTAAATCTTCAAACTTTTCTGAATCCCGTGGTTCTTATACTTTTGCTATCCCATTTTTTGTTATTATTTAGCCAAAACTCCATAGTAGATTGCTTCTTAATTTGCACGCCATTACTCAAATAAAAACTTCATTAAACTCTTCCACAACATAGGTAATTGAATCTATAACCCAAGGCATGTACAAGTAATTCTAAATGCTCGATAACCAACATAAGCAATAATTTTATTACCCAAATACTCCATACCTTGACGAAACCAACTACACAAATGCAAAGTTATAACAAAAAAAAAATCTAACTTCCGATTTGCAACATTTAAATTGATTCTTTTCTCAATCAATCTTAATCCATACATTGGAGATTTTGAAGATTGTATACCTTAGTTTATTATCAATCATTCTCTTATTAATTTAGCACTGTCTTTCATTGGAACGCCAAGCAATACTAGTTACCAAATTCAAAACCCCAAAGGCACCTATCCCTACACTTGAGTCGAACATTTGTAGACTTCTTTCTCAAATCTCACCCAATAGTTTTTAATCCATCTGATACACACGTAACCCTGTTAACACAACCTAAACAAGCCACATCACCCTAGCAAAACTGATCTTGTGATTGATATGCTACTTTGAAGTACTTGAGATATACTAGTCAAAATATAATGGGCTATCTAATTTTTCACAGATACTCTCTTAGTAATATTCTCAACTTTTTTTCTCATAACCAAACCAGTCAAAATACCCTTATTTCGACAAGCCCATTATCTCGATTTTCATTCACTCCTCTTTGCTAGTAATGAAGTCACTAGTCCTCGGATAGATCTCTAAAATAAGATTCACACTTGAACACATTAATATGCATACCAAGATCCACCACTATGAATTCTTTGTATGATCAATTCCAAACTCAAGTGTCAGTATTAATAACTGGTTGGTTAAGATATGACTGCAACAACAAACCCTATTATATAAGTAGGTGTAACAACTATCAATTCCTTAATTCCTAGTATTCGCACTTGACAATCGATGTCTCCATTCTCACATATTACCACATTAGAAGGTCCACTAGATTCACCACCAGAACAAATCATACCCATTGTGAAGTTCGTACTAAAATAGTCCACACTTTCCTTCCTATTGAATAGCTGCCACACATTACCAAATTAGTTTTATCGCAAGCAAGGTATTATGTACCCTTTTGCAAACTAGGTCAATAGTAGAAGCAATAGAACTCATAACCCCAACCAAGTGAACACATATACTTTCATAGCACTCTTATTTTAATACTTCTTACTATACACCCTAACCATAGTAGAAATTTTGATCTCAATTAGCATGGGATCGTCCTCAGCCCATACTAAGTAACCCATTCTTTCATGATGTACTTAACAACTGAAATCTTGTGATTGTCACACTCATAACCTAGTCATTTCATTAACCACACTGCACCAAGTTGTCTAATTGCTCAGATATCTAATAGGCCTTGCAATTATCACCCTTATTGCTAAATGGCTAATCAAAAAGGAAAAAATGTTCATGAAGTCTTCCAACTTTGTTTCATCTTCCAACTTCAAAATACTTTGCCGGACCACAAACTAATCCCCTTCAAATTACACAACAGTCCAAGGCTGACCATACATCCTTCCTTTAAATCCATCACCTCTTCCTCAAATCAGGTTTAACTCCAAACCATGCGAGGACATTTTCAATATACGCACGAGATATCAAGCATTAATCCCCAGCATAGGTGAGAGAATAGAGAGAAGGTATGAATGATCAGATCAGATCAAGAATGCACAATAGGGAGTTAAGAAGGGAAGAATTTCTTCCTAACAGTCTTCATAGCCTCTTGAAGATAAGAAATGGATGTCTCTGAATCGATCCTAAGGCCCTCTTAGTTTGCGCTTGTACAATGTGAGACCTATGAATCTACGGTTCATATACCTAATTGTCATGACACATGTACTAAATCGAGTATGATGGCGCTTGCCTTTAACCCACCAAGGCAAGTCAGCCTAATAAGGGTATGAAAAATTAATGTGGAAGCTAAAGCTATATTACAATCTACAACCAAAGAGATAAATAAGCATAAGGGATAGAAACCATAGTCTAAATTCATCTCAAGAATAGTCACATGTACAAATCACTACTTTAACATAATTTAAAGAACTTTTTTATGCGAGTCTCAATGTTCTTGGTTCTCAAATAGAATAAAAATAGCATGTAAATTGGCGTCTGAAGGGTCCATAAAAAACTAGCTTCTACCTTTGAGGCTATATTAGATCGCAAACCAAATAAAAGATGAAAAGATCAGGAGATGCTAGACTCAAAACCTACACAAGTGTAGAAGCAAAGGGTGAGTACCCAATAACAAGATACCTAGCAAATGTATTCTAAGCCAAGCAAAGAAATGAAGAACACAAGTACACCTTCCATCCCAACCACATATCTCTGAAACTACAATCCTACATGCAGAAAAATTCAGCATGCATAACCTACACAAATATATATACATACTCATTTATATAGTTCAATCAGTACCACAATTTCAAGGAGTCATAGTCAATACAGAGTAACTATCCAGAATTTATATATATATATATATATATAGATATATAGATATATATGTCAACAACCAACTTAATGATACACTTATAGTTTGATAATGAGTGAGGTGCAGGATTATGCTATACAATGTCAGATAATCATGATGCATGTCTATCCTATGCTACACATTCGTTGATCAACTCAAGATGGAACCTATTGAGGTCTCACATAGATCATGTATTTGCTGAAAGATACCTCAGCTATAATAACTAGCTGGAGTATGACCTTGACAATATAACAGGTCAGCAGAGACCTCGATAGCTGGAACATGACTTCGGCAATTTCCACGATCGGTAGAAACCTTTGTTCCAAATATCAATATCTCTCTTAATGATCTCGACAAGTAGAAATCTTAGTCCGAAATATCAATATCTCTCCCTTATTTCATTTTCACAATCCAATACAAATAACACATAAATAGAGGATAAGTGAATGAGATATGAAACACATATAAGTCCACATAATATGGCTCAACAGAATGCTATGCAATATAGCTCAACAGACATCCATATTCATCAATAGTCATCTCACAAATTGTACATAATTTTTTATATTTGAAATTTCATATTAACACGTCAAATAGTACATCACTGATAACTCCTCATCCCATTCCATAATTCATTTAATATAATTGCATATCTAAATCAATTCATATTAAATCTCAGTAAAACTATTAGGAAGTACAAGGTTCAACACAATTAACTATAGGTTAGAAATACATTTGGCTTAACTAAAATATCACGATCAATCTAAAGCTGGAGCTTTTTTCTTTTGATTATACTCCAAAGCACCACAATCTAGTCAAAAATGAATTCACAATCACAATCCAAAACTAATAACATAAAGATTGCATAATTCAGAAAAATAGTTTAAAAAATGATATAAGAATTTCATACTGAAAATCAACATCACAATTTGGAATTTCTTAAGTGAAAACGTTCTTAACGTAATTAAGAATCTAATGGTGAAAGACATTTCAAAAATGGAGCTTAAATGAGCTCAAAATGACTATTTTTGTGAAAAATCTAAGTCTGCAAAAAAAATCAAATTTCCTCAATTGAAAATGCAAATTTGGATGTTAAAATTGAGAAATAACCAATGGGTAATGTTGAAGGAAGTTGAACATACCTTTTTTCAATGAAATTATCTCGAAAACCAAGTGAATATCGTCCAACTCGAGTTATCAAAGTTCAAAAATGGATAAAATGTCTAAAAATTGTGACCGGAGACAGGAAATCTGATCTCTGATGTCGCTAAAGCGACAACAAGGGTCACTTAAGCGATACCACAAGGAAAGCAGGCTTAAGCGACGCTTAAGGCACCAAATACACAATAATTTTCACAATCATATTAAATGCTTGAAATCAACCCTTGAAATTCATTTAGAATCCCATGCACACAAATATGCGAACCTCTAGATTTGATAATTTGGACTCAATAGAATATAAATCTAATATGAGGTCTCCTTGATCCAAAATTCGATAAGGCGTAACTAAACTAACTTAGGACACTTGAAATACTGAAACACTATTGGAATATTCGAAAATTATGATGAATCTCATTTTAGCACCAAAATTGGCTCCCCAAATCAATAGAACCATCAGAAATCCAATTTGAGTATCAAAACTCAAAATGCTAACCAAAGTCAAACTTTAGCTCAATTTTCAACTTCAGACCTAAAATTCACATAAAAACTCTAAATTTGATTATGATAACTCTCCTCGACCAATGTCCACATTTCAAAACTAATGGAATAGACAAAATTTTATTTTGAGACTCGAATATTCGAATGACTCAAAATTTTGAATCTAAATAACTTAAGCCTTCAAAACTCAATTCTTTAGTAAGACTCTAACTTTTACAGATTTTCAAAAATCAACTTTCAAAATTAATCAAACAAGACTTAAGGTAGCTGACAAGAGGGATCAAATAATAATTTTTATCAAAAGGTAAAAAATGATCTTCAAGATCACCACAATAATATATTTTCTAATGGTACTATACATTATTTTAAATGATTTATTTTTACACTGAATGAGTTTGAAGGAAAAAATCAAGAAATATTAGTTGCTCAAAAATGCATTAACTGGGGAAGTAGAAATAAGATCAGCTAGTCAACTTTCTCAATTAAGTGAAATGAATATTTGGGTGCAATCTATTGATGAAAAGAAAAAAAGAAGAGTCAAACGTATTGGTTCTCTGAGTCGAACTATGAAGGCACCATAAGCAATCAACATTGACTTTGCTAGAAGAAACTAATGAAATTATTAAATTTCAGGTATTGCTTTACATATTGATTTGTATGCACAGTTAAAGAACAAGCGAGAACAAAATAAGATGATGAGAAAGTAAGTAGACTTGTTGAAGAAGTATGTATACAAGAAATCATCTTCAAATGAGTGATTAACTCGAGAAGATAACCAAGCTTGTGAGAATGAAAATGATGATGAATCTATAGCATGAACGAAGGAGATTCTGATCCTTATAACATGAACGAAAGTGACTATAATTGTGATTGAGAATTTTAATAGTATTATTGAGGATTTAAATCTGAAATATTTTATTTTGGACCATTTAAGAATCATATATTATTGATGTGGATGTTATGAATTATGTTTTGTTAGTCGGAATGGTTACATGTAGACTTGTGTTAGATGATGTTTTTGAGAATTATTGGAGGTGTTGAATAAATTATTGTTTAATTATGAAATTCATCTAGCGATTTAAATATGAATTATTACTTGTGATATTCATGGGAATGCACATGTTAAATATTCAAGAAAATTTGAATTTACTAGGAGTATTTCATAGAAATTTTCTTGCAAAATAATTTCATAAATATTGGCAAGAAACTTTTGTTTGTCAATGTCACGACCCAACCCCGGGGTCGTGACTGGTGTCGATTAGGCACTTAATTCGCTATCAAATCACAACAAAATCCCAAACTAAGCTTACGAAATTCTACCGAAATTTCGGC